>JAYMGJ010000752.1:0-27027 GCA_037178675.1 Scleroderma bovista
ACGTGAATGGCACAACTAGCAGTGGCAACATCGACTCGACACAAGTCGAGGCAGCACTGCTGGCTACAGACAGTCAGCAAACGTGCTCAGGCCGAATAACACGGAAACATGACTTACCAGTGTCGTCCATACCACCCATCCAACCTGCAGAGCGTCCGTACGGACCCATTAGGTGTCAACTTCAACGCGGAACGCTCAAGATCGAGCGAATAAATGACAAAAGCATCAGCCAAACGCCAGAAGTCGAAACCACTCACCTATGGAACGCACACGGTGTACAGCCACCCGACATCCTGTCGAAACGGCGCAACAGGGTCTTTGAACCCATCCGACTATGTGCTAGACCCAAGATCGAGTGAATAAACATCAGCCCAACGTGTAATGGTGAAACGACCTACCTGGAACGCAATGTGCGTCTAAGTGAGGGAAGAGGTCAGAACAACCAACAACCAACACCCAATGACAACAATAAGCGAGTGGTGGTATTCCTCTACGGTTCTGGTATATGATCTCCACAGGGGGATGTGCTGCAAGCCTTCAGGTAAGGTGCAGGAGGGAAGGGAAGGGCTTGTGATGGGGAATGAATGCGACTGGGGATGGTATTGACTCCTCTTCAGCCTACCACAGTGGTTAGGAAGAGTCCTGGGGTTGAGCAGTGATGATGGAACAGCAATAGGGGTGTAACAGCAGTGATGGAGCAGAGGGGAAGCAAGGGGACAGTTCCTGCTTCAAGAATGTGATGGAGAGTGATGGGATGGAGTGGATTGATGAGCTAGACTGTGCTTGAGCCTAGAGAACTGATCAGATATCAAGTATATCTGACAAACAACAATAATGGAGCTTTAGGCCAGCACTGGGTGACCTACAAGTCCAAAGACAGAGATGGAGCTTATAGAGAGTGAGGGAGAGTGAATGTGGTCGCTTTATTGAGGGGGAAGCAGACACTTCCTTGCAGCCTTTGGCTGCTGGTTTATATACAGGAGGGGCTGTGGCCCTGTAAGCACAAATGACTAAGTGATTGGTAAGTGATTGGTAAGAAATTGGTAAGTGATTGATAAGCAGTGTAATCAGGCTGAGTCATCAATGGGGAGAGCCTGAACAAGCTGCTGAGCCAAGGGAATGAGCAAAAACATAGGTAAAAAGGGGTGCATAACCAAGAATATGGAAAAATCATTGCATGGGGCCCAAAAGAGAGGGAGGGAAAGCATGGGATGAGTAGATCAAAGCTAAATGAGCATATGCGATGACATAATGCATATGAATCATAGGGGCATGAGTCATGAATTGATAAGCAGCATAATAAGCATGATTTGAAGGATGATTGGTAAGTGATTGGTAAGGGGAGTAATGGGGATTAGTAATGCCAAGAGGGGATGAATAATGCGCAGCAGAGTGAGTCAGAGTGAGCCAGAGTGACTCTGTGTGACTCAGACAGAAGGGAAGCACAACCTGTGTTTAATTGAACTTTAGATCTGGAGATGAGCTTCTGAAGCAGTGCCACTGATGGCAGTGGCTGGGGGATAATAAGAGAATTGATCCGACCAGAAGAGCAGTGTCAGGGGGCCTGGAATGTCTAGAAGAGTAACAGTTGGTCACAGAGTGTCACAAATCCCTTGGGTTGAGCTTCTGTAGGACAAAAACATGAAAATTGGTGCTCCCCAAGAGCAGTCTTCCCTTGAGTAGTAAGGGGAAGGTTCTGTACTCTATAAGGGCTCCTAAGAAGAGTTCTAGAGCACTGTTTCATCCCTGTTTGTTGTGGGATAGCAGGGAAGTGAAATGTGAGTAGCAGATTCGACGTGTCCAGGGAAGCGAGATGAATGATGGAGGGAGATGGATGTGACATGACTCTGGGATGAAAGGACCATATGCAGAGGACTCAGGAGACACAGAGATGACCAGGTATGAATCTTCAAGTCTAACGATAGACTTGAGGCGACCAAAGTACATGTGTGACGCAGGACTGACGAGGAGAACGCGCTGACCAAGAATGAGAGGGACTGAGGGAGCAGGCTGGGAAGATATGTGCCAGGCAGTGCACAGGAGCTCAGGGAGAGGCTGTCCCAAGAGCAGGACGTAGTTGAGGTCTGCTGCAATAGCGGAGAACCGTTCCAGAGAAAATGTGGACTCCATAGTGACTGATGAAGCGGGTGTCTGGACTGCGGGTGGAATATCTCCGTGGGAAATAATCAGATTTACGTCGGAACTTGACAGGCAGATAGACCACGGTCTAGGCTCCATGATGGTATAGTCACATGCCTGATAGCTTCAAAAACGGCGGAGCTATTCAAAATATCGGAATGCCGGCACTGGGCGCCTAAATTTGACATTTGGGCGCTAAAAATGATTCTTCTCTTTCTCCTTCATTTCTCAATTGTTTCTTCTGCTTCTTTGGTTGTTCTGGTATGGGAGTTGGACTGTAGAAGGCTGCACTCCTTTCTCATACCAAAAAGATCATTATTCATTGGATTCTTTCTGCTTCTTGATGGTTCTCGTGCGATAGATGACTGTCAGTGATGGCATTCATCTCTTGCATCAGGAAAGTCATTCTTGTGCGATAGATGGCTACGATGAGCTTGTATTCATTCTTTGCATAAGGATAGTCTTGACTTTGTGTGATATGGATAGCGAGGGCTGTCTGTATCCCTCAAGTCGGAACAATCTTTCAACAGATCTTGGGTGCATTCTTCGCATTAGTTTCATCGGCTAACTTTCTCCATGTCCACAGTACCAAACATGTTTGGTGCGTGACAGCGCTTCATCTCGTCGTTTCCGTCATTTCGTCCATCTTTTTCCTCCTTTTCTCTCTTCCTTTCTTTCTTTACACACACCAGTAGGTAGGCTACACACATATTCACGCCATGTGCATTGTATTTCGGTTTTCAGTTACTACAATGCCAAACTTTGAACAATCCTGTCAGTTCCCGACCGACGCTCTGCAATAAGGTGAACCAGTGCCTACCACTACACTAGTAAGTACTATGAGCAATGCCAGAATACCAGTGTTGTGCTGGGGGGGGGTCGATCAATTCGATTTTGGCAACGGCCAGCCGCGTTGCCCCCTCCGACCATACGATTACTGTAGTAGGCGACTACTACTACTATGGTCACCTGTGGTTCCCATTATATAAGTATTACTAAACTGAACGGTTCCTTGTCTCATTAAGTCAACTAAGGCTTGATAACTCTAATGCCCCACCACCAGCGTTAAATATTGCCCCAAGTCATCTCTTCCTTGTCCGTTTCTTGTCTCCTCCCCCCCTTACCATTCTGGGTGGTATACGTGACCTGTTGGCAACGCTGCAGGGCGGCATTGCCCGCCGCCCGCCCTTCTTTCCATTGTGGGATTGATTACACAATTCCCTGTAGCACAGTTGCTTCCCATGCTGCCTGCCCTTCTCCACCACCGACCTTGTCCCGCCGCCCACCCTTCTTTCCATTGCGGGATTGATTACATGATTCCCTGTAGCGCAGTTGCTTCCCACGCTGCCTGCCCTTCTCCATCACCGTCCCGCCCTCGTCGTCGACGCTCTCGACGTCTTCCCTACTTCTTTCCTCCATCAACCCTCTTGACAGATGTCCGACAACACCTCCAGCTTTCTTCCGGTGCCCCCTACGCCTCGTTCATTGCCCGTGCAGCCTCAGGTGTGGCTCGCCCTTTCATCGCCCTCCCAACGTCGTTCTCAACGCTCCCGACATCCTTGACGTCCTCCCCACGCCTCAACGCTCTTGCTGTTCAACGCTCTACCCCTTCCCTTGACGCTCTTGGCGTTCTCCCCGCTCCCTCCCCGCTCTGGACGTTCCTGATCGTCCATGCAGCATGGTTTGCCCTCCCGTCGCGGCATCTCAATGTCATTCCTGACGATTCTCCCGTCCAGCAGGTTCGTTTTTCTATCAACCCGATGTAGAGACTGTCCTGTCTCTAGGTGTGTAGAGTTGATGATAGTAGTACTGACACTGGACTCTTACCTTAGCTTATGTAGGCTTGTATTAGCTTACTAAGCAATCTCCCTCTTTCCTGTGTATATGTTTGATCTCAGTCCTGGAGTGACTGAACACCTCTACTCTCCCTATTTCCTCTAGTCTCCCCAGCCCTTGGGAGCCTTGCCAGACCTCCAGAAGCTCCTGGGTCGAATGCACCTCATCTGAGGGAGCAGCCACCCAAACACATTGTTGTCTTTTCAGCGTGCATTGCTTAGGCATAACGCGCATTTGGATGGCGCCCATTATCACTCTAGGACCAAAGGTGGACTGCACCCTACCTAGTATGTCGGTTTCAATCCCAGTACAAACAATAAAAAAGTCCAAACTCTGAGCAACAAAGAGCTTGCGGAAGCCTCCTTGCAGGACATGTTTGACGCGGTAAGTTAATCCTCATTACCTTTACGTTGGCTTGAAGTCAATAAAAATCTAGGTCACAATGCAAGACCACCTCGACGGTGGCATTACCCTGCTGCTTCGCTGTGCCAGAGTGAAGAGTGCACCTATGCAAATGGCGGACGAGGTGACTGTCGACCTCTATGTTACCCCACGAGAACTGTGCGAGACTCCAACGTGCATCGGTGGAGACGTTGCAGTCCTTGTCCAGGCTTTTTGCCAGGAGTTTGCGCTCCCTCATCTGGAACGCTTCAACAAGCGGTGCGACCTGGAAATTATCCCCCCACCTGAGAATTCTGGTAAGATACATTTTTATTCATTTCCAGCTGCCGTACTAAGCATTGGTGTTCAGCGCAAGCCAGCCCCGGGATCAGTGTAGAAGGGCCACAACATCTGCCATTCCCCCATCCCCCACCAGCAGCCGTATTCAGTGCTCGGCTCAGGACCCTTGGGTATTTGAGGTGCCTACGAATTCTGATGGCACGTCATCCGCGGCAGTGCGCCAATCGGAAAAAAAAAAGATGGTCCTCCCTCCATGCCGCAAAAACTGCAGTCAGTCCGACGACGACGACTGGCGGAGGTCCATTCTCCCCTTAGGGTTGTCGAACACGTCCCACCCACTGCCCAACCGTTAGCCCGTCCTGCACCAGTGTTTTCGACCAACCCTGCTATATTTCCCCCCACGCTCGTTAGCATTGGGCCGAATACTGATGCAGTCCTTGATCGCTTCAAGATGAATGATGATGTCTTGCCGCGACTTCGAATGCTTATTAGTACTGTCCGTAGCAGCCGATGGGAGGCGGTATTGAGATCTCACCAATGGAACCTTCCTTATGAACAGGCTGCCAATCTTTCTTGAGTGCTCAACGCGGATACTCAGGGTAGTATGGGGACTAGGTTTGAAAAGGTAAGTAAAAATATATACACTGCCTTCCTCACTAGTTTTTAACGCAGCACCCGTCCTAGTACGGACTGTCCGTCTTTGGGTTTCTCGTTAAAGTGATCGGTTGTGTTTGTCTGGGCTTGTGCGTTCTTTATATTGTCGGCCTAATGCTTCACTAGTCACCACGTACTATATTGTTTGCAGGGAAATACTATCGGGCCAGGGTCGATTACCCTGGCCATGTTACTTAAATACATTGGATGACTCGGGTTGTGAGCGGACACACGCTCAATGTCATCCAAGTCTTATTTCGTTCAGAAAGGCCAATGGGGATTGGTGCAGCCTCCCTCTCAGCCTCGGACCAAAGTCCTCACCCAAGAGGCCCACGAAGAGCTCTTGGCCCAGCGACAGAAGAAGACCGAACGTTTCAAGCAGGACCTCGATGGCGCGTGGCAACAGATCGACGATACAACAAAGACCATTGCACTGGCCAACCACAAGAGTGTCAACCGCGTCCAGCGTGAATTATACCTTGGACACAGTTCATTTCGCACAAGGCGCTCCAAGCCCTCTGTGTGGAATGCTTTCTGTTGGAAAAAAACCAAAGAGTGGAAGGAACAAAACACTGGAGGTATTATATGCTCCTGTTGAAGTCGCATGTGCACCCAGCGTAAACTGTCGACGAAGTGCGCACAAGACTGCGACCCATATTAGTGTAGACTTAGTAATAGTCCTCTTTAGAGTAGATGTTACATGTCACACATCACGCGGCACAGTCACGTGTCACACTATTTGTTGTATATAAACAGCGTTCATCGCTTATATAATATAACAGCTCTTGACCAGCTACCGCTACCATCTCTGGTTGTGCACTCCACCTAACAGGTGAGTTGGAGTAGCAGTTCCTCTATGTATATAGGTATTGCTCCAACAGGTTATGAGCCCTGTGAGCGCACTGTGTGCAGCAATGCACCAGACAGCGCTCCAGCTCCCTGAGCATCACTTTAACTAGCTTGATGCTGTGGAGGACAGTGAGCTCCTAGTTGAGCCCCTGCACAGCCACAAGGCAAAGTCCGTTGACGATTTGCACCAGTCAGTGAGCTCCTTAGTTGAGCACCTGCACA
Organism: Scleroderma bovista; assembly: GCA_037178675.1. Lineage (NCBI taxonomy): Eukaryota > Fungi > Basidiomycota > Agaricomycetes > Boletales > Sclerodermataceae > Scleroderma > Scleroderma bovista. Next base: position 6,382 of record JAYMGJ010000752.1, read on the forward strand.
AGCGAAGTTTGTCGACGACTTGTGCTGGCTGACCCTAGTCATGAGTTAGCTGTTGACAGAAGTGCTTTCACTAGCACTCAGGTGTTTCTTCTTTTCTTGTCTGTCCGTTGTCGCATTCACTTGCTGACTCCGTTGACCTAACAGAATTCACCATGTCCAGCGCTCTCAACAAGATGGTTCCCCTCTTCACGGGTTCCAACTGGCAGCAGTGGCATACTGCCATGCAAGCCTACCTCCGGGCCCAAGGCCAATGGTTCGTTTACTCAACCACTCAACCCGCTGACGGCCACGATGACCGTAAGGAATGGGACGAGAACACCGAGAGAGCGCTCGGTAATATCACCTTGCGCCTCGCCCCCTCGATCCAGGTCACCATCTCCGAACTGGCTACTGTCAAGGAGGTTTGGGACCACCTTAAGAAGAACTTTGGCGCCCCCAGTATCGGCTCAGCCTACGCTGAGCTTAGTCAGCTCCTCGCCACCAACATTCCTGCTGGCTCCCATCCTGCTCCAGCCATTACGAAGCTGCTTAGTCACTTCACGTACCTTAAGGACGCCGGCTTCGAGTTCCCTGCCCCAGTGCAGGCAATGATTATCCTTTGCAAGCTCCCTCCTACTATGGAGGTTGTAGCGCAGATTCTCAGCCAGACGTCCCCGGATGAAATCAAGAATTTGAAGCCTGATGGGATCGTCAAGGCAGCCACGCTCTCTTTTGAGCAAAAAGGCGCATCTTCTTGCGCCGGTGGTAAGGGCCCACAGGCCAACAAGCTTAGCGCTGTGAAGCGCAAGCCAGCTGACCCAAAGTTCGCCCAGCAGCAGCAGCAGCCTCAAAGGCAGCAGCAGCAGCAAGGCGGGTCCAATGGCGGTGCGAGCGGAAATGCTCCTGCCCAAGGACAGGGAGGCTGCACTCCCAGAGGCGGCAAGAAGGCTCGCGCTCGATGCGAAGCTGCCCAGCAGGCTGTGTTTGCCACCTACGTCCACTTCGATGGACCAGAGCCCACCATCGACCCTCGCTCCCTGGCTCACACCCCCGGTGCTGCCCACTACGGCCCCCCCGCATTCGATAATACCATCAAGGCCTTTGATTTGGCACACCATCTGGGGGTAGAGCCCTCCTGCCAGACCATCCGCACCCTCGACCAAGTTGTGTTGATGGCTGGTGCAAACCTGGACCAGCCTGAGGCCGGTCCCTCCTCGCTGAAGCGCCCTCGTCTTGAGGAGCGCATCACCATGTATGAGGAGGATGCCATCTCCTTGGGGGATGAGGATGAGCCAATCGCTCATGAGCCCTTCGCCGACGACGAGTTCGACGAAATCGACGCGATGGTCCTCGACCGCTACAACGCAACGTTGATGGCGATGGGCGCAGAGGCCAGCCTCTTCAGGCAAGTACCTTCTGCACGCATGCTAACCGACACTGACACGCTCCCTTTACATGTGCGCTACACGCCGTCACTGTATATAGCGAGTAGTAACTATAATATGTCATGTCGATGTTCCAAAAATGCATATATTTGTTCGTGCTCGGATTCATGTGTTGCCTGTAAGGGGAAAATGGTAGATGATAGTGAACTCTCTGGAGCCTTCTGGCTACTAGACTCAGGCGCATCCCGCCATTTCACTGGTGACATAGGCGATTTCGCCTCCTACAGTGCGCTAAAGAAAGCGCGCTATGCTAAGACAGCTAATGGTGTAGCGCTAATTGCTGGCATTGGCACGGTATTACTCCGGTGCCTAGACCACAAGTCTGGTGATGAGAAGGTTGTAAGACTCACCCAGGTGCTTCATATGCCAGGTGCTACTGCATGCCTAATTTCTATGGGCGAAATGCTCCAGCGTAACTACAAAGTCACTGGCAATAAGCGTGGCATTAGCCTTATTGGCAAAGCCGACCACCTATGGTTTGGGCCAGACCCAGAAGACGATCGCAACGTCATTTTCGGGATTAGATCTATCCCGATAATTAGATCTAACTATATCGCCTCCGTGAGCAAAGTCAATTACGACATTATGCACCGGAGATTCGGGCACCCCTCGAAGGAAGTACTCCAACGCGCGCAAAAGCATACGCAGCGCTTCCCAGAGATTTACTTTCCCACTGAGGACTGTGTTTGCCCTGGATGTGCTCTTGGCAAGATGCCCAATCGAGCTTTCCCAGAGAATGAAAGACGTGCTTCCAAGCCCTTTGAGCTGGTGCACTCTGATCTCAAATCCTTCCCGGTTACGTCGTACCGGAAATTTAAATATGTCATTACATTCTACGACGACTATACTTCTCATGCCTGGACTATGCCTCTTCGCTCCAAAGCTGCAGCAATTACGGCCGCCAAAGATTTCCTAGAAATGGTGTGCGTCCAACATAATGCGCACGTTGTTGGATGGATGTCCGATGCCGGCGGAGAGTATAAGTCTGATCTGTTCGATCGAGCACTCCTTGAGAAAGGAATTAAAATGTATCAAAGTGCTCCAAGGGCCCCCATGCAGAATGGCCGCGCTGAGTGTCTAGGGCGCACTCTCATGGATAAAGCAGAGTCTATGCGGCATCAAGCCTGCATCCCTGACTCCTGGTGGGAATTCGCGTTCGCTCACGCAACCCACATCTACAACCATACTCCGGTAGCTCGCCTGCGATGGTGCACCCCCCACAAAATGCTTAAGGGGGAGATGCCTAACATCGACCACCTACGTGTGTTTGGCTGTGGAGCATTTGTATATCTCCCAGCAACGGCTAGAGCAAATAAGATGGCTCCCAAGTCGGAGCTTATGACTTATGTCGGTGTTGCCCCTGGCAATGAGTGCAACTTCTTGTTTATGCGCTCCACCAATGCAGTGTTCACCACTGCACACGCCGTCTTTGACGAGCGTCATTTCCCTCGCTGCCCCAAAAACAGGCGCGAACCTCTCGAGAACCCTTTCGGAAGGGCAAATCCAAAACCTACCACTGATTGACCAGGGAACCCCCCTGATGATAACGACAGTGATGACGATGTGGAACACGACCATGGCTACCCACATCCCCAAGCACAGGATGACGATCCAAAGCGCAAGGACCCTGAGGCTCCTGAGGAAGAGCCTATTCAACCAAATCCTCCCCGTACGCCATCTCCAGTGCCTCCACCGGCACCGAGAATGCCTTCACCGGCAAGAAACCCGCCACCTCCGGCACCGCAGCGCCCTGGCAGAGCTGAACACCGCCAAAATGCGCCGCGACCCCCTGCAGTGAATATCCCTGCCCGCCCCCAACGTGAACGTAGAGCGCCATTGCGCCCCGGTAACGTGTATGGTGAGCGGCGACACCCTGTTGAGCAACTCCAGGATATCGAAAGTGCCTCGCGATGGCGAGAAACAGTGGGTGAGGCCTCTAGGCCCCCACAACCGGACACACCGGACAACATACCCGGTGGTTTCCCCGACACCTCTGCAACGCCCAGTGAGGAAGATGTGCAAAAGATGTGCGAGGAAGGGGGAGCAAACCTAGTCCGCTTCCTGATGGGCAAAGCCCTCACAACCCGTGACCATCAATATGAGAACGTCTGCGATTGGTCCTACAAGGACATCGCTCACTTACCCCAAGCTGAGCAGAAACTCTGGTGACTTGCTTGCCAAGAAGAGCTCGACGTGCTGCGAAAGCGCAAGGTCTTCATCAGGGAAGTGGTGACAAAATGATAATGAAAGGTAGGCTAGATAATCCTAGATAATCCTAGACTTCCCAATGTCAACCCTTATCAAACCATCATCCTGGATTATAATGGATTATCTTGCTGTCCACATTTCCCTGATGTTTGAGCTAGTTGACCATCCCCGAGACCGGAAGGTCATAAAGAATCGATGGGTCTTCAACGTGAAGTTGGATGGCCGCAAGAAAGCCCGCTTAGTTGCGAAAGGCTTCTCCCAGGTCGAGGGATTAGATTTCGACCAGGTCTTCTCACCAGTCGTGCGCTTTGAAACAGTGCGCCTCATGCTTGCGCTTGCCGCACTTGAAAACTGGTATATCACTGGACTCAACGTTCGGAGCGCCTACTTGTATGGCAAGCTCGACGAAGAGATCTACATGGAGCAACCCGAAGGGTTTGCAGTCGAGAAGCAACGACTATCTTTTGATTTCACTAACATGCAGATAGATTAGGTGCCATTCTTCAAACAGTTCCTCCCGTCAAGGTGATCCGTCACCTCGTCGCATCATTGCTCATCGCTTGGCACATTGCCCTTGTAGCTGCCAGTGACAATTTCTCCCGTTTCCACAAACCCGAGACGAGTGTCATCGTTGCGGGGCTCTTAGGGCGTAATGTTATGTAAGCACGCGCTGAGGGAATTTCACTGTCTTTCTGGATACATACCGTGAGTCGCGCGATATACAACCCAACCACCTCCTGTACACTGCCAGTTGGCTATTTCAGCGAAACAATATCGTGCGAAAAGTCTTGAACCGAGTTAAATACAATACTACACCTGTATTTGTTTCACACAGATGCCAACAACAGCGTAGGTCTATCTTCTATGTCACTGTATCTTGAGTAAATTAGTGTTGTAAAGAGGTTAACAGACACATATGGACAATAGGCCAGCTACGATATCCTTGGTCTACAGCTGCCATATCACGTGATGTTATACTAGCTTTGAACTCACCAATATCCGCGCTGTATTATTGCTGGTATCATAATAACATGGTTCCGAGGATGTTACTTATATACAGACCTACATACAGATATGCTATCAGACAGCTTAAGCAAAGTCTCTGACGTCCCAGGAAGGCGAACACGATAATGTCATGATATTTCGGGCGTGATTTCGATGTAGAGCACAAGACAAAGTAACGTAAACGCATTTATATACAAACGTATGGCTGGTCCGTCATTCGGCCACTTGCTCCGCTGGAGCTGTACCATAATCATTATTAGGCAGGTAATTACAAAATTTCATGCGGCTTACGTTGGCGGCGCCTGCGACGAGGTCTAGGACGCAAGTCAAGCAGGTCACGATGGAATAGATGATATCGGCGAAATGCCGTGGCCCAAGCACCATCCACGACTGCCCTTACACAATCTTTTGGCTCTAAAACGCGAGCAGAGTGAGTCCAACTCTCCGCATGAGATAATAATTGCTGGTCCGCATCCGGGACATTCAATTCGAGGATGGCCCCCTTCGTGAGTTCAAGTCCGTGGCTAAAAGCGTTGTTCACGCTATCAAGATCAATGGTCGGAAAAATTGTCTGCAGGCAGAGTGAATGATCAGTGTCAAAAGCACTCATATATACGCACCCCGAACGCATAACCAACTTGACGTGAATCCACATCGATCGCGCCCCCACCAGGCTCGCATGTCCACACGTGTATCTCAACAGACTTCAATGAAAACCACAGGTGTCCGGTAGCAGCGATCTGTGAATACCCGGTGGACCTCCCAAAATTTCCTGCAAACTGGCCCTCATCCATCAACGGCGCCTCCCGAAGCTGCGCCGTCATAGCACTGTCGTTAGTTGGTTTGTGGTACGGTTCCGCTTGCCGGATAAGAATTTTGCCCAGTACTAAGAGATGAGGGAGATTGCGAGCGTATTTCCGCAACTTGCTCATCACGTCGGTATTGCTTTGGCTAAAGGCACTTTCTAGCATCCAAATGGTTCGCGAGGTGCGGACGCCCTCGTGATTATGACTCCACATCTGCACGGCTAAATCAGGAACCGCGTATAAGGAATTGCTTTCATGAAAGTGGCCGAAGAGGGTTTCGCAAGACACGACGTCTTTGGAAACAGGAATGTTGTACAGCTCGTGATCAAGAGTTCGCATGGCTACTTTTAAGAGGAAATCGTGAATAGGGCTGGGCGATGAAGCCATCAGATATTGAGTGCCTGGGAAGAAGGATAATTTGAAGCTGAGATGGATAAGTCACCTGATCACGCATAGTGGTAATCATGAACACACCTTTTACACGTTTTCCGAATTCCATCGCTCTTTAAGCGATTGATAATATCGATGTAATCACTCAAAGATACATTGTCGTACTACTCTCAGTTATTTATTAGATTCTTGCAAGCCAAATAATAACGCTTACTCACCACTACGTAGTCTCCTTGAAACCTCGAAAGATGCCCCAAGATTTTCTGGCATCTTCCTTGAAAAATAAAAGGCGTCACAAGCCATTTTTATTAAGTTTTCATGAACTTACCAGTGGTAAAATGCATATGTAGGGGTTCATCAGGATGTGTGGCCATGGTGTTAGGTTTGACAGTGGGCAAAGCTGAAACCCCTCCAGTTTCAGGCATGAAGTGCAAGGTGGGTGTATCATTTTGACCAGTGGATGGGGGGGGAAATGCTGCCAATCTTTCGTGTGCATACCTTTTCGAATGATGGTTGGGAGGGAAGATGACTTCTGATTTTTCTTCCGCATCTCCTCGACGACAAGATGATGGTCAACTTGAGCTTATGTCAGCATCTGCAGCATGATAAATCACAAGGAGTCATTGTCCTCCTAAATCCGGTCCTCATGCACAAAAAATCTTCAATCACATATGTACATTTAAAATACAAAGGCGATGGCATGTCGATCGCGATGAAATTGGTTGAAATATTTAATGCGTATCTGCTATGAGGGGGAATGGGTAAAAGAGAGTGACATGGCTGCAAAATTCAAGCCATGTCTGCTCTAGAAGGGTTGTCTTGTCTTGGTTCGTCCGACCTCCTGTGACAGACGATCGAACCAAATCTTCAATGTAAGGGCCTTCCAACGGAATCCTCGTATCCCAGAGGGACCATCTCCCAAGAGGGAACATAGGATGGGCACCCACAAAGGCCAACCAGAACACATCACGACCCCAAGTCCACTGTTGGGAGTCACGGGGGATATCAAGGAGCCAGTCTTGAATACGTTGGGTAAGCTGCCACCAATCCTGAGTTGCGTTTGGGTTGAAAGTATCCAGCAGTGGAAGGAATGTCATGGGTGGCTCATCATTGCACTGCGTGACTTTTTGGTTGTCCAACATTTCTGTATTATCCCCTGGCTTTACAAACTCCAAGGTCAATACTTGTTTGATAATATTATGCAACTTACTGGCTCATCGTCCTGCGAGCAATCGTCCACGCAGATTCTCCAGTTGATGGCTTGAATCACAGGCATCATAAACGGTTGTAGATTCTCGGAAACTGAAACGGAAATGTGAATTGGCTTATGAAGGAGTTAGTGGAATGTCTGAAATGATGGATCACCATACCAATTTTTCGTTGCTCGCATGATTCAAAACGGTGCCACCGGGAAGAAAAATCATAATCGAAATTGGCTCAATGGAATCACCATGAGCGCCATGATATTGGATTTTCGGTTCAATGACCAATTGTGTTGGAGGAAAAGACCTGAGCATTTGAACGACGATGGAGAAAAGCAGCTTCAACAATGTCATCGGTTCACTGTTCAGAGATCACGTGACACGTCTTTCTTTCCATCTCACGCATTGCCAGTATGGCGAAGAAAGATCTGTCGGGTCTGGTCGATGGAAACGGTGAATATTCACCTTATTGTAATATTAATCAGGCTTCTCATTATTTTACAGTCATTAAATTTTGTGAGGAAAGGAATGGCAAACACATTCAGTGCATGGTGTGTCCAAAGCAGCAGAATGGGTACCGTACCATGGAATTGCGGCATTTACCACTACATATCGAGACGGCCATTCATGGCCGTCATGTTCAACGCCGGCTGTCTGGTAAAATGCCGAAGTTTCTTTCAAACCCAAATGCAGATCGTTTGGACGAGCCGCTAGCAGCACAAGGCCACCTTTCTTGCGATCCCTCACCTTGCGATCTCCCACTTTGCGATCCCCCACCTTGCGATCTTGATGCTAGTGCATTTCAAATCGACGTCGACGTGGCGATTTCTGGATGCTCAGAAGAGTGCTGTATGGAGGATGCACCGGTTCCATTTTCTGAGTTGTGGATATCGGACCTAGGTAATCGGGAGTACAAACTGGATACGTCCGGTGACCTGTTCGATATCATCCAGTCCATGAAAAGTGGAATGAGTCGATTATTCCCTGATATGTCTACCCCGGTCAACGAGGAGATTTCAGACAGCTCGTCTGATCCTGGTTTTAGCATTGAGCCGCTGGGCAAGTAGACATCGACTGTTTCTTTTCTTCTGCTCAACTTCCATGTTACAGATGACCTATCAGAGAGTGCCGACGATAAGTCAAATAAGACTAATTCTCTGGACAATCCATACTATCCCTGGCCGTCCAAGGAAGTAAGTAATCATACTTTTTGCTGACCTGGTAGCTTCTGAACATCCCAGCATTTTATTACAGCGCTATTGTTCAATTCCGCCCGCCTGCCGTTTTCTGATGCTCAGAAGCAAGCTGTTCTCAACTGGGCGAAAGAACTCAGTGCCAAAGATGTTCCTTCGCTTTACGCAGTCAAGAAATGCCAAGAACGTATCGAGAGTGCATTTGGAGCACCAACACATATGTTCGAGTCACAAACCGGCAATATATTTTATCTTAATGACGTTGCGAAGGCGGTTGCCATGGTACGTCCCCATTGATTCTTTCAGCCCCAGCCATTTATGCCTGTTGCTAGGATTATTCCAATCCACTCACTCGTTTTGAGATGCAAGATTACCCTGAAGATGGTGGCCTGGGCATGTCGGAAGTGTTCCATGGTGAAAAGATGTTGCTAGAATTGCCATCACCACCTGCTGTCCGGGTTCGTGACAAGATATTCTTTGTAAACGAACTACTACAAGACTGCTCGGGAATGTATTTCATCCCAGAGCGTTTTTTTTATGGATCGTATCCTTTGGATGCGCCATCGGTGGTCAGTGATCCAACGTCATATCTGAAAGAATTATGTGCTTTAGGTCGTAAGGTTGGACGAACAGATGTGCGTCACAACGAAGTGACGAGATGGTGTACTGACAAATCTGCCAGGTCGGTTTTATTGTCAGTGACATGAAGGAAATTGTTCGCATATCTGGATTCATGCGCACCTTCGAGGATCTTTCTGCTGATCCCAATGAGCTTTCATGCGGACTTGCAGGTTTGTCACATATTTCTGGGAACAATTTAAAGTGATGACATTCGCAAATGACAGAGACGTCATCTCAGTTGGCAAAGCTCGTACCACATCCCCTTCGTGCCAAAGCAAATGGTCGCATGGTCTATTCTGTTCCCGTTATTATATTCATGGACGACGTGTCAGGGAACATATCAAAACAGTGGAATAAACACCATGCGATCTACATGTCCAATGCGAATCTACCACGTGCAATGATTGAGAAGGAGTTTTGTGTAAGGTTTGTGACAGCATCACCGCATGCCCCTCCGATGGAATTAATGAAAGCAATGAAGGAATCAATAAGGTGCACCATCTATTTAGTTTCTGAAGTAAAGTTAACTTATGTGACTAGTAAAGCCTCGGAAGCAGGCATTATTGCATGGGATTGCAAGGGTCATGAAGAAGTACTCCTTGACTTATATGGGTTATTTGTCGGCGGTGATAACCCTATGCAAGCCGAGGAGTGCAGCCATGCCGGTCTAAGGTGTAATTACTTCTGTCGGACGTGCCATGTTGGCGGGACACAAGAATACAAACACTCGGAGGATGGTTATAACACTCTTTTTTCAGTAAGTAGGGAATAAAATCTTGGTGGGTGTATAATGAAGTGCTAATAGTCGCTTTCCAGTCAGGCGAACTTCGGACCCCAGAGGGAACCACAACTGAGATTTGTCGGCAAATAGCTTTGGCGCTTGGTTCCGGCGCAACTGAAAAGCTGAAATCCGCGACCGCTTCGACTGGTGTGCGAGACAGTATAACAACATCCATTGTTGAAACACTGGTTGACATGGGCAAGAAGTTGCGTAAGCGTGGCAGCGGAAAGGTGCCTATACCTGAGGCAGACATTCGGGCAAGGTTAGAGCAAGAGTTGAATGATTACCTTGGAGGGACCGACGTGAAAGATATGATCAATCCCCTCCTGGGAATGAAAGGTGAGTGCTCGGGTTCTTCAATCATTGAGTATACTTCGTCTAACTGTACCTCCAGGGATGAATATTCATTTAGATACACCAACGGAGGTCCTCCATACAATATTGTTGGGTGTGGTCAAGTACTTCTGGGGGCAGACTGTTTTCTTGCTAGAAAAGGCGAAGCTGCTGGACCTACTTCAAGCCCGCCTCGATTCTGTGGGCCAAGATGGATTGAACGCGCCGCCTTTGAATGCTCGGTATATTTGTCAATACAAGGGTGGTTTGAATGGGAAACACTTCAAGAGCTTAGCGCAAGTGATGCCATTCCTAATCTACAACATTGTTCCACAGACTGTGTTGGATGTGTGGTCATTGATCGGCGAACTGGTGGTCCTGCTCTGGCACACCCAAATAGACGACACAGAGAAGTACTTGGTAAATGTTGACCATTTTTCTTCTTCAACACCGCCGAAGTTCTCATGGTCCGTCAGGCTCGACTCACGAGAACGATCAACAATTTTCTCAATGTCACTGCTACATGCGCGCCGAGCATTCTTATCACAAAGCCAAAGTTCCATTTTCTCGTTCACCTACCTACCTATATCCGCCGCTTTGGACCAGCCATCATATTTTCCACTGAACGATACGAGTCATTCAACCATGTCTTTCGATTGACATGCATTTACAGTAATCGACATGCGCCAAGTCGGGATACCTGCAAGACGTTTGCTCGCCATGACATCATCAGACATATTGCCACTGGCGGCTTTTGGTTTGACCAACAGCGTGGACAATGGGTTTGTGGTGGGACGGATGTGATCGACTATCTACCTATGCATCCACAGCAATCACGACTCTTTGGATTGCCTACCAACCCAGAAGAAAGTGGTGAGTTAAGTTGTATTGCCTCAGATTGTCGACTAACGGAAATTCTTCAAGGCATCCAAAAAGTGGCATTAGTTGGTGACCCGAAAAATAAGAAAGCTCCTCCTCGTCGGGTTCCGTGGCTGGACACACGTTCATCAAAACTTATGCACCACCAAAGTAGTTCTCATTATTATTATTTAGGTTCATCCCTGAGAACGAGCGGTGGCGATGTTGTGCATGTTGATGGACATGTAATCTTCCGCACAGGTGACAGCGATAAGGCAAGTTAAGTATTTGCACTGATCTCCGTTGTCTGATCGGTACACAGTCTCGCATTGGATGTGTCAAGGAGATTTTGGTGTCGGCGGATCATTCCCGCAAAATCGAATCCATTGTTCTTCAACTGTTCGCATTTGCTCCCAATCTTCACCCGCAACTCCGTTTGCCATGCCTGACAGAACTTGCGGACCAAGAAGTTGTTTGTTTCAAGGTACTTCACTCCTGATCTGGTGTACGAACGATCTAAATCTGAATCCTAGGATATCATTTGCAGCGTCAATCTACAGCATAATTGTGTTGATGCGAAGTGTAGAATCTTATCGACAAAGCCCGTCCGTCAAGAGCGCATCCAAACATCTCGAAGCTTGGCGGTTGTTAATCACAAGCCGACACCGGAATTCTTCCTTAATGTCTACTCCATTCACAATTATATGCATATCTTCGATACTTTACCAGAGAGCCTCTGTGTCGCTCCGTTGCACGTCCCAAATGTGCAAGATGTTCAAAAGGCAGTGGTCCAGCAACTCCAGAAGAAAAGGGCGGGGAAGGCTGGGGCGTTAGCAACTGATGAATCCTCGAACCCACCACTGGCAGCCTCTGGCAAGGGGTCTACTTCTAGCGGGCAGCAGTCGGCGTTTACCGGTAATGATACAAGTTTCCCAGTGAAGAAGGGAAGAGGATCAAAGCGGCAAGCTGTACAAGCTGTAGCTCCCTCCACACAACGTATTTCGGTCACCTCTGAGACGTCTTCAATGACCATGCAAAGAGGACAATTCCAATTCCCAGACAATCAATTCACTTCTTCTCTGGGCGCATCCTCTATGCAAACCCCTTATTCATCTGTAGCTGCATTTCGAGCACTGCCAGCTCCACCTGTCCATAGAACTCCGTCCGCTGCTCCAATTCTGACTACATTTTCTATGCTCCATTCGCATTCTCGTTCACCCTCTGTTCCATCACAGCCCGGGCATCCTGCTACACAACACCTTCCACCGCACCACCAGTCTATGGTTTCCACTGTCCCTCCCTTGCAACCTACTCCATTGTCTTTACCTCTTTTCCTACCCGACCGTCTCTCACAGCTAACACAGGCTCCTGTGGAAGAATTTCAGATGGGTTTACCTGGGTATTACACTGAGTCTTAGCATTGGGCTAAATAGTCACATTAGATCATTTCTTCCTCAATAATACCAGCAGTTTTCAAAGATTCCAACTTCCCCGTTCGCTTTCCATGCATCGGCTAAAAGTGTTGCTATAACTGGACCAAATAATGGTCTGTTGACGCGTTCAACTCCTACTGCATCCTTCTGACCTTTCCTGCATCCCTTGATGAACCGTTTTGCTATTCGTTCAACCTCAGGGACTTCACGGCCTCCAAGCCGCGTGCAAACAGCAGGAAGTAATGTATGGGGCCAACCTGGTGGTGTCCGGGCACCAGCTTCAGTTGCAAGTAGCCAGACCCGCATATCGTCAGCCAACCAAGGACTCGAGCCCGCTTCTCTTGAAGATGACCTTGGGACGTCTATCAGTGCAGCAGTGTCCAAACGAAAGTCACGCGAAGAAAGTGATGAAGATTACTTAAAGCTGCCACTGCACGAAATAAAACGCTTGAAGGCCGAAGCTGCGGAGTACGCTGCAGAATATGACGTGCATGTAGATGAACTCGTGAAGTTCGTTGAGGTGCGTTATATCTTCAAATGTTCCACACATTTATTCACCGAAGTAACGTCTTGCAGTTGGGCGACATTGCTAGCATGATGCTGAACCTCAAAGCGTCTTTCATGCAGCAGTCCCCAGCAGCCCCTCCGAATAAATTTAAAGCAATGAAAGCGACACTTGAGTCTAAAGAGTTTGAGGTTAGTTCGTCCATTTGAAAGTTTGGCACGAACCAACAAGTTGCCTAGGAGCCACTCAGGAAGCGTATTACGTGCTGTCTCTTATCACCAAATTTAACTGCGTATGTTGAAGACACTCTGGAACAGGTCATGGTATACTTCCTCTCGTTGAATGTGTATTAACTTGTGATATGAATGTCCTTCAGAATCTTATACAGGAGCAGAAAGAAATTTTTGATGTTGAGGAAATCTGTTTTGAAGATGTGGAGCTCCTTGAGACGTTAAAAACAACTGTTGGGCGAGTACTGATAAATGTTTGGGGCCAAATGAAAAGTACAGTATGTATTCTATTTGGATGTCGGCGCTGCATTATTAACTGTGCTGTAGCTGTCCAGGTCCCTCACAAAGCATGACAGTATCGTGGAACTTACGAAAACCATCTCGCAAGGTCACAGTGATGTGAATGCGGCCCACTGGGCATGCATTGCTTTCGTAGTTTGTTCCTAATTCTATCCTATTTACTTTGACGCACTGATATTTTACTCAGAGATGCTGCCTGCGCATGTATATGATTGGAAATCGAGACTTTCGGACCGCTTCTTTGACGAACCTCTTGACCCCGTCAATAGTTCCTCTCCTCCACATGGACCTACGCAATATAATCGAGGAGGAATGTGGAAGCAGCCCTGAGGCTTTCGTTGCAAGCATGCAAGAGGAACCGGCTGAGCACGAAGGTAACCAGAATCGTGGCCACCATGCGACAGCTGATAATATCCTACTAGACCCATCCCACGTCGCTGCCGAGGTTGATGACTTCCCGCTGGACCCGTCACTCAGGACTGATAACCCCGATAGTGGGGTGGTTGTTGGTGAATATCAAGCCGCTGAGGAATTAGCTGATGGAATCGCCTCGCGTGAAAACGATATCCCTGAGGATGATGGGTGGTCTGGTTTTGGCGGGACGCACCCCAAGTGGGGCCCAAAAAGATTTTGGAACTTCGTTGACAGCGTTCTTGAAACCATTTGTGAGGATGCGAAGGCGACTGGAAAAACACAGCGAGAACAGCAACAGATATATAATAAGTATGTTGTCGACATATCACTATGTGTATTTCCCCTCTCTAATTCCTTTCAAAGCGTTCTTCAGGGATACCTTCAACGAGACCTTCAAGATTTTACAGGCAACGCGAAGATACAGAGGCGGGTAAAGCAGATGATGTCTTCGGTGCCAAAGAAGAGCCCTGAGTGGCAAAGGACAATAGAGGCGAAGCTTCTGTGGTGAACATGCACAGGCTATCATCTATTGCGTCGTAACAATGCTGTAAATTCCTAATAGTAACAAGTATTAATGGAAGTTTTGGGTTTTCCTATTCAAATCTGAGGTGAAGACTGGTATGCATGGTACTGCAACAATTATCTGGGCAGTATATAGCTCATATTGAGTGTGTGCAGATGTGAAGTATGTGAGTGCACATATTGAAAACAGATTGACCAGCACATGTGTGATTGATGGGGCCTTTGTGATGGAAACTATACAGTATTCAATGCAGATTGAATGCAGATAATAGCATGTTTGTCATTCGAGGTGGGTGACATGCACTCTATAAACACGTCTGTAAAAACTAAAGTACATGGGTGCACATATTGAAAACAGATTGTCCGGCACATGTGTGATTGATGTGGTCTTTGTGATGGAAACTATATAGTATTCAATGCAGATTGAATGCAGATAATAGCATGTTTGTCATTCGAAATGGGCGACATGCACTCTATAAACATGTCTGTAAAAACCAAGCATGAAATAGCATGTGTATGGCATACCAACAAGTGGGCATTGTTTTTTTCCTACTCCTATGCTCGATCAGTATAAATACTATTGCTGTATCGTACCTACCACTGGGTAAGCTTCCACTGACAATCCATGGGTGATATCTTGGCGTCGCGCGAAAAATATTATCCTCGAATCGATTTCCTACTAAATCCATGCAGCTATTTCTTTGGTACAAATTCTATAAAACGGTCAACTGGGCGTGTACTTTGTTCTTTTATCGAGGAAGGGTTGAACCCACTTGCACAGTAGTTGCACTAAATCACGTCGCAGACTCACTGAAGCTTGGTAATTCGATGGTACTTTGACAGCACGTCGAGCTGCTACTGAATGGAGCGAGGTGGGCTCTAACTGTAGGTATATTGACGGGTCTTGATCTCAATCGACCCTCAAAGCCTGGCCCTCAATGCAAGCTCATTCAATCTTTCTGATCCTCTACTAATGCTACGGCCATTCGAAGTGCCCGCCTCTGTGCTAGTGTCTGTTATTGGAAATCTCATACAACCACTTCCTCCCGGCCTTCGAGGGTCGGCTGGTCACCTACTTCCTTTTTTCCATCTCATCCCCTGACGGTAGGGTACTCGCCCTTGCAAGGTTCACCACACACCCACACCTTAATCCTGTAAGAACGTCTTCGAACATGCACGAGTTCCTGTTTGCGTCCCTTCTTAATTCTTTAGCGAGCGCCCCTCTGTCTGTACCATGATGCTGGCTTTTGCGGCTGTTCTCTGGAGTCGGACGTGGCCCGAACTCGAATTCAAACGACAATTTAGTTGCAATAACGAAGGTAGCATTCATCCCTTGTTATAGTGTATGCCACTGTCAAACCTACATGGAAAGTCAACGAAACAGGGAAGTACTTATAGTGCTAACATCCACCCAGTAGACAGGTGGTTAGGTATCCGTGCCAGGACCTGTAATAGCTTGTGATACGTAAGCCCCATGAAATCCGAATCCCACAATACACTCCATGCTGGCCCTGCCAACTTCTTTCATTGTTTTTGCGTCCAGCACGAGCAGGTAGCTCTTCTCCGTATACCCATCCAATACAACACTCAATAGTACTCCATCATCTTCAGCTGTACCCTTGGGATCAGGTACGAATATAGGCTCGCCGGGGCTGTGACCATGGACAGTAAAGTACGACACCGTATGTGTCTCCATGTCATATTTGACAAGACCATCAAAGAATGTGCTCAAGTCGCGATCGCAGGCACCATAGATGTATCGGGAGGGCTTGGTGAGAAAGCGAGGGTTGATCACGGGGAGATCGCATGAATGGCTGTGCTCAGCGGTGTGCTCAGTTACAGCCTCTCGGGATTCGAGTGGGCTGGCGGTATCAACTGAGGGCAAACGCCAGCGACGGAGGAATACATCGCAACTTCTGCGCTTTTCCCCAGCATAGTTGAGCGAAGCAGGGGAGGAAGATTTAACGTTGTTATAATAAAACCTCTTAAGCACATCAAGATTGTTGTATATCGAGAGGTCTGCGACAATGTCCGTGTGTAGGGGGTCGGTTCGGCAAGGTTCCTCCCAGGCGTTGACGGTGTGGAAGCAGAAGAAGGGATCACATTCGTATTTGGCCACTACGCCCCTGTCGTGTTTGCGGTCGACCACGTACCATAGCGCCTTCTGGGTGGGATCGAAGTGAGCGATGGCATCGAGCATGTTCTTCTCCCACAGAATCTTCATGCCACCCCATGCGTAGTAACTGTTCCAAACACATAGGATGAAGTAGTTCTCGGTCAGAATAGAGGAATGAAGATATGCAGCTGGTGCGTCGGTGATCGTCGCGAGAATTTCTGTCTGACCGGTAGCAGCAGACACGCGAAATACGCGATATATCGACTGACGGCCGAGAGCGAGATTATAGTTAAAGATGTCACCAGTAACGGGGTCAGATTTAGCGTGTGCAGCAGATAGGTTACCAGTTAGCTCTGGGTGTAGCACTGCCTGAGACGCAACGCCTTTCGGTTCGAGAGTCTCGGGTTCAATATGCCGCATAACTGCAGCATCAGTCTTGGTGAGGAGAGTGTGGATGCCAGATCCATGGGCGGCATATTTCTGGTCCTCAGTTGCTTGGGGACCGCTGAGGCCTGGGGGGTTTATGGACACTGTAACACCAATGTTGCTCTGCTCTGCCGGGGGACGTGGGCCAGGGATGAACATGGTCATGACCTTCTTGAAGAAGCTCGTACATGGGTCACGCTTCTGACCAAAGCTGAAACCATCCATATTTCCAGTCTCGCGTATGTGCTCTATCAGGGGATCGACGCTTCTTCGAGAGTTATAGATTACGCGCGCGCGTGTTGACGAGCTGGTCTGGATGATCTGGAAGCGGTGGTTCTGGGAGAAACCATCAAACCAATGGTCGACGGAGTAGGTGGTTCCCTTGGCTGTTTTCACTTGGTACCCGCCAGGACCTGTCCTGTACAAGGTCCCCGAAACATACGAAGGGATCACTCCAGTGACCGCAAGCTCAACTGGCTCGCGTTCCTCGTGTAGAACGTCGAACTAAAGCAACATCAGATCAGAAGGGGCGACTGGATACTGGCACATACCCCAGCGTCGTTGGGCCAGTTATTGAAGTGCTTGGTCGGAGTAGTAAAGTTGTTCGCCATAACAAGAAAGTCCTAGTCAGCCTTGAGTCAGCCCTTTTATCTACCAAGGAAAGCAGTGCGAGCGTAATGGTATTCTTGATGGAATCGTATTCAGCCAGTGGCTGTAAACGTCACTAGAAAGGCAGTGTGAAATTCATCCTGGCATGATCATTATCGTAGTCAGTACAGCCACGCTTGCATTTTATGTGCCCCCTGACTTTTGGAAGCTGACCAACCCAGCAACACGCCGTGGCACGCACTTGAGCAGCCAAAAAGAATACAGATAGAGGAGACAGGAAACAATTCAATTATTACATGCGATTCGACAGTATTGTCCGTAATGCAAGTAGAATACATTAGTGACAAAAGGTGATAATGATATGGTCGAGCAAGTCACATTATTCGAGGGTGTCTTCTGGCTCTGGAGCCGCTCCGTCTGCGTTCCATACTTGGAGAAACTAGACGCAATACGTTAGTAACACACAAGAAAATAATGTAGCGGACACCGACAGTTGTTCTATGTGCCACCCAATCTTCTGGGAGAAGGAGGGGTCTGGTTGCAAATGGCAGGCGCTCCCAAGATATGGGTTGCTGGTGACGTTTGGTAGCTGGCTTATCACCGATGGCGCTCTTCTTTCCGGGAACATATTTGCTACATTTTCTATGAAGAAACGTGAGTCCAAAGGGGTTGTTTCAGGAAGCGTTAGCTTACTCCTCAGTTAACGCATATAATGCCTTGAGATACGTCTTCAGGAGCATCACCATGCCGATGATCACCGAGGTTCTCATGACATCAACGTCGAGGTTAACAATCGTGGGTGGTGTGGACTAGACAATCAAACGGCATGAGTAACTATGCCGATTACACTGGGGGAGTGTCTTTACTATTGTGGTCCCATTAGTAAGTGGCTGGGACTGAGGTTCATGTAACTGAGCAAGGAGATGCGACGGAGAAACTAAATCAATGAGTTGCATCCCAGAGGTCGATAGAATAGACGTGAGATGCTTGATGACAGTCAGTGCTTCCTCTAGAGTCTTGTAATCCAGTGTTGCAAAGTTTTCCGCCATGTAACGAACAAAATCGATGTCATTCTTGTGGTCTGTGAGGACCAAGAATGGGCGCAAAAGGTTATGACACAGACCTGAGTTGATTTTAACGCTGGAGAGATGTCAAACGACTTCACCAGAGCCTTCAAGAAATCTTGTCGAGGAGTTCTCTTTTCCCGAACTAAGGAATACCATCGTTGTAGTAGGGCAGTGGGCTCAGGGTTTAAACGGTAGCCTTAAGATTGAAAATGATTTACCATCTTGGAAAAAAGGAGTATAATGAGACCTACCTTGGACATTGTTTGGCGAAATGGTTTTCTGGTAGTCAAACGACTGCCTTGCGCTTACAATGAACCGAGAGTTCAGGAGGGACATGTGTTTCGAATGAAGGATGGCATGTAAAGCGCTCGCACGTCCACTAGTTGCAGGTACCGGGCTGGTCTCCAAAGCGACAATAACGGGGAACGACTAGAGATGGCTTAATACAGCAGGAATAAATAGCATGTCTTGTGACAGACCTGAAGTGGATGAGCTAAACCTTGTTTGACTGTAAAGCTCAGAATCTCAACAGCGACTGCTTGGACCTGAGGATTTCGAGACAATGCCGAATCCAGAATATGTGTAAGGTAACGCTGAACAACCGCCGAACTGACGCTACAGTATTTGTCAGTACCCAAACTGAAAAACGTACACATCAGAGAATATACCCAGAGTCAGCGAAATCATCCGTGTTTCCAACAAGCTGAGCCATATTCACACCACCCTCGTTTTTGACTTGGCCAGACCCTACGCAATTTTTCAAACAACTACCAGTATCAGGAGAGGAAGGCGCACCCTTCTGCTGTTCGGCATGCTTTGCTGCTTCCGAAACCAGGAAGTCCTGCAAAATTCTGAGCAACCGACCACGGCTTTCTTCATCAGGGGAGGCAAAAATAGCATCCATGATACCAGCCGACTGCTCCAACGTCATCAGTTTCGGTTGAGCCCGGAAGAGGAAACCTGAAAACTTGTCAGGAGGCAACCGTGTGGAAAACAAGTAACAGGTACCTAAGCATTGTAGAATTCGCCCCTTCAGGCCAACATCGGTATATTTTGCATAGAGCGCTAGAAGGGTATCGTAAATGTGTTCCACCAGAGGCCCCTGGAATGTACATTAAAACATGGTTTGCTGATAGGAATGAGAGTACTCGCCTCTGCTACACTGTTCAATTCCGGGGCAAATTCTGCACATAGTTGGAATCATTCGTAAATTGCGGCAATCACTACTTACCAACTCGCTCAACACGAAGTTTATCAAAGTCACAGTGCTCCCCCAATAGAGCAACGATAAATATGAGGATGCATAGTGTCCGTGTTTCCACCGGGTTCATGGATTCGACTTTGCGAGAAATGGCTTGCTGTAGGCGTGCTGAAACGACATATAAATACCACTGAATTAGTCGAAGTGGAACATCCAACCGTTGCAGGACTTCAGGAGGGCGACTAATCGATGGAAGTCGTGCGTAAGATGCTGCACCGCACCGCACATGCAGGCGACGCTTTCCTGGAGACACTATTTCGCGAGTCACACGACCAATCGTGGTGCAGTTTTATGTAGACATACCACGATTCCCCCAACATTGGATGGTTTGACTATCATGGGTTGTAAGACTAGCTGCAAGTCTTGGCCGAACTTGACTGCAGTTCTAGGCATATGGGGAATGGATATGCGGAATACCCTCAGTAAGCAGTCGGAAACAATGAGTTCGTCACTCTGCAGTACGCCTAAGCATTCACGTGGGAGTGTGGAAGAAAACGACGCACGGAAGTGGGGTTCTTGAGGTACGGAAGAAGCGTTGATGCGTTACTACCAGACAAGACCGAAGGGTAAGCTGTTGCAAAGAGGTATAGTGTTCTAACGCAAGACTGCACGGTCTATGGGCGACAAGGTAAATGATGCATGTGTAGGACTTTAGACCGCTACTTACAAAACCTGGTAGGTCCGTAGCATCCACGAGGCCGTCGATTAACGCCTCGCATATGTCGGAGTACCTTGCACGCATAAGTGGTAAATCATTTGAGTTTTGATTCGAAATGATCTTGTGTAACAAGTCCTCAAGAGGTGACTGCCTGTCCTTGAAGAACACCGATACTCCCATGATTACGGACACTTTGTCCAATAAAGGTGCTTTGTTCTGCGGTTGAGAAGATAGTCTTGTTTTCGAATTCGGAGTAGCCTGTCCAAGCGGGTTTGAAAACCACA
>JAYMGJ010000753.1:0-42244 GCA_037178675.1 Scleroderma bovista
TCGTGGTACGTGCTTTTTTGGTTCAATTCGTCGTTTGTTCGTTATCATTTTGTCATGCAATAGGTAGTGAGCACAGGAAACAAAGGAGAATCATACTTCCAGCCCTTGGAGCCCCTCATGCGGACGCCTTCATAAAAACTTCAAAAGCCTGCGCAGAATCCGTGTGTTCCACCAGCTTTTACCTCTGCTGTGGCTGACCAGGCGACAATCGGAAGTTGTGTGCCAAGTGGATAGACATCATCAACGCAACTTCGGATGGACGTGCTGTTATCGATGTTTATCGATGGCTGTCCAGCACAACGTTGGATGTTTTTGGACAAGGTATGTACAGTATACATTTCGATACACACGAACGTTCCATTTACCCACATCCAGCCGCATTCGGAGTCCACTTCGGTTGCCTTGAAGACTCCAATCACATCCTTGTCCGCTCTTATCAGAACATGATGTTCGTCGGTGTTCATGCAATCTTGGCAACGTGCATGGGTGTAATGACTCTCTTCTTTTTTCTTCAGTGCGTCCGTCCTCGGCTCCCAGTCGATGCAGCAAATCTTCCTTCTGGAAGTTTCAAAGTACATCCCCACACGATTACTGGAATATATGCTTGAGCACGCCTCCAACTCGCGATGTATGCGTGTGCGCGGAATGAGAGATACCATCGTCGGGGTCGCAAAGGAACTCGTCAAGGACAAAGCGCAAGACCTTCTGCAGGGAAATGGTGATCACGACGATGACGTCTTGGGTTTACTCGGTAAAGCCCCCTTTATAACCTGGTTAGTACCCAACGACATAACTTCATGTGGCCTCTCACAGTCAAAGCCAACATGAACAACGAACAAAGTGAAGACCAGCTGCTGGCACACATCCGGTATGTTGTGCTATAATGTGATTTCGTACGAGGCGTTGACAATTGATGATAGGACGCTTCTTATTGGTGGCCACGAGACAACCTCGCATACCATCGAGTGGGCACTGCTAGAGCTGGCGAGAAGGCCCCATATACAGTCCAAGGTTCGCGCTGAAATCAGGGAGAGGGAAGCTATCATTCGTCTTCGTGCAGACGCGACTTTCACAGCCGCAGATTTCGATGCCATGTCGTACACAGTGGCTGTCGTGAAAGTAAGGTTTAGCATACGACTGAGCGACTCCAGGATTAAACCTTATACTGTTCCAGGAAGTACTGAGGTACCATTGTGTGATCCCTCAGATCTATCGTGTCGCTGTGAAAGAAGATCTCATCCCATTATCACGGCCGATAACCTCTGCGTCGGGTGAACAGATCAACGAAGTGCTCGTCCCGAAAGGAACGCGGATCGTCGTGTCCATTGCAGCATACAACAGGTCTGTCCAACCTCCAACCGTGACATGACATAACTCAGTATTATGAAACAGGAATCCCGAACTGTGGGGCGAGGATGCACATGAGTTTAACCCAGATCGCTGGTTGCGCGGCACGGTGAAGGAAGGAGTGACCGTTGGTGTCTATGCTAACCTGTGAGTCCAGCCATGGTCGTCTACTGTTTAGCCTAGCAGGATCACACTGTTTGACGACTTTCTCGTGTTACAGATTGACCTTTGTTGGTGGACCAAGAGCCTGTCCTGGCTGGCGTTTAGCGTATGTGAATCGCGATTGTCAATTTTGCAATTGATTTATCGTCTTCGATACAGTGTCATAGAGGCGCAGGCTTTACTTATCGAGACCATAGGCAAGTTGGAATGGTCCTTATCAGAGAAGGCCACGCGGATCCGTCGAGAAGCGTGCGGGCTGGTCGTACCAACTGTGGAAGGTGAAGTCGAGAAGGGTGTCCAGATGCCGCTGGTGGTATCGATAGCCCCCTGATGGGGAAGATACCGGAGGGACGAGATGGGGAGAAAAGCCAATGATATTTATTTGGGTGTCGTGCTTCTTATTCTACTTTATCCACGTTTCCTTCCTAATTGTTTGTTGGCAGTATGTTTGTAACCGAACATGAGAGTGATGCCCAGTGATAATGGGACATCTGGTTTATTGCTATGTTGGTATCAGTTGCGTGCATCATTCCTGTGAATCCTGATTACACCTTGTTTAACACGTACGACATCCCACAGTTACGATGTACTTCTACCATTTAGTACGTCACAGCAGCCCTCCCACATTCACCCATTCAATACGGTCTATTCTTACTTCCTAAGAATCTAGGCCTCGCAAGCATTTTGTCTTGTATGAAAATCAGAGTAAGTAGACTAAGTGGCGAAGAGAACTCACGAAGCGTCTTCGATCACAGAGACTTGAGGAATAACGAAGACACCCTCCGTACCGCACGCCATCTCTCCCAATTATTTAATATCCAGTAAATATCCAAACATCCGTATCGCGCAAAAATGTCCGCAGAGAATACAGGGACATGAGGTAGTGTGTTACGGTCCATCCACATGCCATGTCCATCCGTCAGAGTACGTGGCAAATTCTTGCACGAGAAGTTGAATTGATGCGCCTCGGCACAGTCAATGTACCGAAAACCACGCACTTCATACTTCTGCAGGGGATTAAAAGTGTCACGCCCACGGCGACCCATATATAAGGGTCCAGGATTAACCATTGTGAGCCCACGGCCAGACAACAATAATGGCCCCCACGGCCAGCTTTGATAACTACAACCACCACAACCCAGATGCCAATGACGGCGACCACCTCCACCAGCAGCGTTGACGACTACGGCTGCCATAATCACCTGGCCTGGATGCCAACAGCGACGACATTCGCCACACCACCGCCGTTCACGCCCACCAACACCTCTAAATCCAACAGTACCCACTCGATCACACCACTGGACATCCATGCCATCCAATGCTTGGACGCTGTGGCCCACAGCACCGACGGTAGTACTATATTTTTGTAATTTAATCAATAATTTAATACTACTGCCCTGACCAAACCTGTGTCACAGCCCGTTGAGTGAAGGCAGGAGGCAAAACCCACCTGCAGCCATGAAGTCGAGCTGCCCGAGCGTTCCAGTCGGTGAATAAAGGGTCAGCGCGGGATATGGCAACATATTCGTACCACGGATGCACACCGTCGAGGTCCTGGGCAGTGGATACCGCAAGTCGCACAGTCGTTTTCGGACGCCTTTCAACACATACATACGTACGTAGCCTATTTATCGCAAAGTTGTGGCAAAAATAGCATTCACCTTTTGCACAATTTTGGTAAGCGATTTGTTTAACTTACGTTTGGAAGATGAACGACTGAGCATGCTTGATCAGAGAACAAAAGAGGGTAACATAGTAGTCATCAAGCATGGTCACTCAGAAAATGGAGATGGAGATTCAAAACTTAGCAAAGGACGGTGATAGCGGTACACATAAGTACCCTGATGCTCACTTTGAGATGGAGGAACAGAGCTTGGAATCTAAACCACTGCGGAGATTGGGATTTCCAGTTGCAGTGACTTGTTAAACAAGGTGATGTCGCTGCATGTTGACAAGGCTGGGCCTGGGGTCTATCAATATCCCAGGCTCCTTCACGTCACTGCTGTTCACGAGAGGGGCTGATTGCGAGACCAGCACCCCTCATGGCCTCACTCACAACAGGGGCTGCAAGAAAACACGGCCAGCCACTGAACTTCACCATATTGTAATTTTAGGGACCATAAGCCCCTGAGTGTGAGGGGATTCGACTGTGGCTGCAAGGAGAAAGAGGAGTTACACCTTCTTTAACATTATCCACCACCACAGAGATTGATAAACCCACAGACCTGGAGTGTGTTGACGACTTTGAAGACGGAGCACACGAAAAATGGGACGAGCTTCGTGGCTTTTCCGACTTACTAAGGTTCCAACACTTCGACTTGATCTCACACCTCCTCCTCGCTACTATTGTTGACCATTCCGGAAGTCGCCTGCTTGAAAAATATGACAATATCGTGGAATGCGAAACCATAATAAAGAGCGAGCCCAGGCTCCAAAATAAGTTATTAGATGGCTTGAAGAATGGTTTTAAGTCTGTGTGGCTTTTGAGTAAGGACTTGTCTGTATTCCGGTGATTGCACATCTATGTACTCACGCGGCAAACGCCCCCATCGTAGAACTGCTTCGACCAGGTGAGTATCAATCCATGTCCTGCCTCTGCTTGCCTTGGCAGTGTTCCCTCATCGTACGACGGGGGTGAGCGCATGTCATTGATTCGTCTGTGGCTGTGTCAATTTTCAATGTAAACACACAGAAGGAAGAGAACTGACCAAGAATGAGAACTTCGGGATCACAGATTCGGGCACGGGCGAGTGTGAGTCATTGGCGCATTCCCCCGCCCAGTGTAATACCACCATCCTGCTCCTCGGCCACACCGCTGCCAGAAAGAACAGTATCATAGCCCGCATCGAGGCCATTCACCCATCCCTCGAGCATTGCAATCCGACAAGCCTCGCGCACTTCCTCGCGTGATACATCTTCGACACGTCGACCGCTCCCGACAACGCCGAGGGCTGTTTCACAGATTCACCCGATTATAACGAACGACAGTACTCGCGCCTAGTCGTTAACTTCGCTTCTCAGCTTCTCGCATCGCACTCCTCACACGATTATCTAAGGTGATCCATCCCTGCCCTTCGAACTGTACCACGCGGATAGGCTGATACGTCACTACAACATTGGCTACACGCCTTTCATGTGTAAGGTCGTGAAGTGCGCTATTATCCCCTCCATCTCGCAAAGTGTCGCGCATTCAAGTTGTCCTGTGAGCTCCTATGTTGCATCTCACCCCCGTTGGCCGAAGCTCCTTGCACACCTTGTCAACGCCTTTATCTACACTTCCTCGAAAAACTTGTGCACCCTGGCCCGCAGAGCCCTGCACGATGCCTGCGACGTGGCGGCGCACCCAGGTCGGGTCGAGGTATCGTATGTCCTGTTCATCGAGGAGCAGATTTCCGTTTCCTTCGCTGGGTAGAGCGTACTGCCCAAGAAGGAGAGCACCGATGGTGGATTTGCCACATCCCGATGGGCCGACGATGTATGTCGTTTCGCGAGCGGGGAGATACATATTGACGCCGCTTAGGACAGGCGTGTCAGGGCGAGTTGGGTAGGAGAATGTGATATTAGTAAGGCAAAGGTCACCCGTGAAACGGGCTGGTGTGATTCGCCGGAGAATTTGGGATTTATGAGGTTGAGGGCTCGAGGCCTCGGAGTCATCGCGTGTGGACGTGTGTGGGGGAGTCGAGGACACGATGAGAGATGCGAGTTCGGCAGCTGCGATTTTTCCTTTGGCGAGCACGACAAGGAGTGGCACGGCCATTTGGAGGTTACTCGTGGCTATGAGACACGCCCAGAAGACGCTCATGACGCCTCCAGGCTGGATCTTGCCCTGGCGCACGAGATGTGCGCCGAACCAGAATCCCTCGACGAACATGGCCATCGTGACGAACTGGGATGCCCCGGTAGTAGCACCCCATATGGCGGGGAGTGCTGGCAGGGCGGCAGGGATGCGCGCGAGGAGAGAGGATTCGTGGGATTCCGCGTTGGAGGCTTTGAGTGCGCCGATGTTAGCGGCTGCGCGTGAAACAAGGGATGCAGCACGCGCAAGGAGGTTACGTTCGTGGGCAAGGCGAGGACCCGCGAGTGCCTGGGAGAATCCCTGGACAAAGATGAGAATGGGCAGGGCAGAAAGGATAACGAGGGTGAGCAGTGGGCCCCAGTAGAAGGCCAGCGCGAGAGAGGTAAGTGTCGTGGTGAGGTACTGCAAGAGCTGGCCAGACACGAGCGAGGATGCTGCCCTTACGTCATCTGTTTCTCTGTGATGTATGCGTGAGCGAGGAGAAATTGTGTGCGCATGGACGAGTGCTTACCTGGCGAATTTGGCCATAAGGCCGCCTGCGCCGATGGGTGCACTGGAAGAGGCATCCTGCACACCAGGTGCGGGGGACGCATCATCAGCGCCCATACGTCGGTCAAACCATTCCATCTGCATATGTACGACGGCACGGTAGACCTGTCTCCTGAGTTCAACGACGTTGTGCTCGCCGGTCCATATCCAGAGGCTGCTGGTCACGCTACTCATGACGAGTGCAGCGAAGCCGAGGGCAACGAGCTCAATGGCTGCAAGGCCGACACCGTGGAGAAGGTCGTCCTTTGCAGATTGGGGTGGGTTGGGAGTGAGTGGGAAGGCGGCGAAGGCGTTGAAAGAGCGTCCGACAACGTAGGTCATGAAAGGTGCGATGCCCCCTGCTGCGATAGAAGATGCAACGGCGGGTGCGAGCAGAACGAGTTTTCGGCGGGGTGTAAGAAAGGAAAAGAGCAGTTTGATAGAAGGCTGAGGTGCTTCTGTTGGGTGGACATCGGGTGAATGGGTTGGTTCATGTTTGATGTCGATGTGGGTGCTGGACGAGCTCAGCGATGCGGTATCGCTCTCGCGTAATGGGTCGTGGTTGCTCATCGCGCAATGAAGGAAAGAGAGGAGGAGGAGAACAGTGAGTCCAGCTGCGATAGCCCATTTTGTTGTGTGGCTGGATGCGGAATCGACTCTATTGTCTGGGACGAGGACAATAAGATCGACACGATTATGTAAACATTGCATTGTCTTGATTAGGTAATCAACCTTGGACAATAACATTCCCACGCTTAACCCACAAATGTCTTTGTCTCTCTGTACAACCCAGTAGTCGGAGAGGGAACGATTGTCTTCCATCGAATCTTTGGTATGCCTTGGGAGACTACAACCCAGTTGTCCGTCGTTTCTGGCTCATCCTCAACCATGTTTCTACTCGTGCAGAATATTTCGGTTGTAAGTTCAGCCGTTTATGAGGTGACTCATGTTTGCTGCTTGTACTTCAAACATAAGAGCGTTTAGACAAAGAAAAAAGAGATTACGCTAGTTAATCCACGAGGTCCATGGATGCCGGACACGCGGGGTTGGTTGCGGTATGTGGATGCGGACTACCAAGTAGACCGTGTGCGTGATGGCTCAGCCACACAATTTCCTTCCCCCTGGTTGCATATCACATTCAGTTTCAGGCCGTCAGGCAACGAGAACATTGTGCCTATATGGTAGCCCACAATGTGCATCCAAGTGCGCGAAGTTGGTTGCGAATTTAGGCGGATGCCATCTTTACATGTTGCCCAGAGGCCGTAATGGTTTCTCCGTGAAAGTGACTGTTCCAGGTGGTTTATAGTGACGAGATCAAGTTTCGTGGAGGTAATTCGAAGTGGTTGTGTCCTTCCCTGTCACGGTGTTCATGGTCCCTCCAGGTAAAACCATCTGAGATGGGATGGGCCAGGCGACTGGCTGGAGCTCGAAGAACTCGAAAGATTGCCAAGGAGCCCTCGATCTCGCCATCACCAATGCCGTCGTCGTGGACTGGACTGGAATCTATAAGGCGCATGTATTCCTGTCATTCTTCACACAACACACTTGACGGCCTACCGCAGGCAGACATTGGCGTTTGGTGTCATCGTCGGCATCGGAAAAGCTGGTAACCCGGATGATATGGATCGCGTCTATTCCTGCTTGGCCAAAGTAGGCGCCTCCACTGAGGTCATCACCAGCGAAAAGCTAATCATTACCGTAGGTGCCATTGACGCACATGTCCACTACATTTGTCCACAGCTTGTCCCCGAAGCCCTCACGGTTGGTACGACGACAATGATCAAAAGAGGGACAGGTCCCAGCACGAGAACCAACGCAACGACGTGCACGTCAAGTCCATTTATATCCAGCATATGCTGGCTGCGACAGATGGTCTACCCATGAATTTTGCGTTTACGGGAAAGGGAAATGTCTCGGAAATGGCGGCGATGAAAGAGGTCGTTGAAGTTGATGCGGCGGGCTTCAAGTTGCATGAGGATTCGGGGAGCACACCCGCTGCGATCTCGAGATGTTTGGATGTGGCGAATATTTACGATGTACAGGTGGGTGCGTTGTGTTGTCGGATCGATCGTGAACTTTAAGCATGTTAACACGGATACACTTAACGAGAGTGGGTTCGTAGAGAGTGGGTCGTCGTACTTTCTACTTCTTTATTGTGTCTCAAGATGTCAGGATGTACCATCCACATTTACCACACGGAGGGGGCCGGTGGGTGCATACCTCAATTGCATGGTCGCCATTTCTGACTTCTGCAAACATCAGGTGGTGGTCACGCGCCTGCTATCATCGTCGCCTGTGGCCTTGAGAGGGTGCTCCCATCCTCAACAAGTACTACCCGCCCTTACGCTACCAACACCCTTGATGAGCACCACGATGTAAGTGCTGTGTCCCTGTACCAACCCATCATCCTCCTCATTCCCGTCCAAAAGATGCTCACGGCTGCCACCATCTCGACAAGAACATCTAAGAAGGCCCCGCCTTCGCCAATTCGCGTATCCGCGCCGAGATAATTGCAGCAGAAGACGTGCTCCACGGTATAGGCGCGATATCGATGATTAACTCGGACTCACAGGCGATGGGTCGTGTCGGGGAGGTCGTCGCGCGGACGTGGCGCACTGCGAGCAAGATGGCGACGCGTAGGGGACCGCTGGAGGATCTTGGTGATCCGGCGGAGTGAAGAGGTACATTGCCAAGTCTATGATTAATCCGTAAGTTGACCATTTACTCGTTTCTTGGTGCCTGGATGCATTAGACTTAACATGTATACGTCAGCGCTATCACGCACGGCATCAGCACGTACGTCGGCTCAGTTAAAGTAGGCAAGCTCGCAGACCTCGTGCTGTGGAAACCTGAAAACTTCAGTGCAGAACCAGAGATGGTCCTCAAATCTGGCGTCATCATATGGGCATAGGTGCTTTTGTCCTTTCCTTTGAACCCATATGCACCTTTCGAGGGAGCTTCCTTTTCTCGTTTGTCACGTTGGTGGCGTGTATTACGGGCGGGTATGAAGGTGGATCAGACGGAGGGCATGGCGTGCACTGACCATAATATCCTTTTCCTTCATCCACATGTACTCCCGTGTGCATTTAATCGCTCACTTCCTCCTGTCTCAGATGGGTGACGCCAACGCCTCCATCCCGACCGTCCAACCTGCCTACGGCTGCCCAATGTGGGGCTCCCTACCTGGATCGGCCACACGCAGTTCGTACGCCTTCGTCTCCAAACACGCGTTCGACAAGAACATTGCGGCGCTGTACGGCCTGTCAAAGAACACGGCACCCGTCACGGGCTGTCGGGCGGTGACTAAGTGAAGTGGAACGATGCGTTGCCCAAGATGTCGGTCGATCCTGAGAGCTACGAGGTCTATGAGTGGGGAGAGCCAACGCCACTATTCCGGCGTGGATTATATAAGCGGGAAAATGTGGTCAATCAGTGTATCGAGGGAATCTGGCGGTAGAATGGTATCATAGCAGAGTATAAAATTCCCTTGCTTGCAGAGCAAGGGTTCTGGGAGTTCGTTAAATCGTGAGAACCTGCCGGTTTGGAAAATGTTCCCTTTTCTGGACGAGCGTGAGAAATAGAAAGTTTGCCTCTTTTTGGAGGTTGTCTTGAGCCTGGCCCTCGCTATTTGCTTTCGCCTTCTTCCATTCTTTCTTGCATCTCTCCATCATACTCTCTTGTCCTCGCCATCTTCTTCCCTTAATTTTTGCTACCTCCCTCTTTCACTTCTTCTCCATTGCTCTTTCATTTCCATGTTGAGCTCTTTTACATAATTGATCATCTTCTGCAAGTAGTTGCGAGCTATGTGGTGATTGGAATATTTTGGCATTGATATCCCTCAGCAGTTGTATGGTTGATTTACCTTAACTCTGCAAGAGTGTGACATAGAGGTTGGACAGGCTAAGGCCCCTGTAGGTGATTTTTCTATATCCACTTACAATGTACAGGATTGTTTGACATTTCAACTGATAGTCCATGAATGTGTATGCCACCATAACAGGAAATTGACCATTCACCATGGTTGTTTACCATTGTTGTTGACAACTCATACTTGCATGGACTTTGTAGTGAGTTCAACAGGTATGATGGCTTCATCTAGACCTTCTAATGGCATGGCCCACGTGTGCTCTAACTTCACCAAAAGGTATGGTATGTTCTTCAACATAATTTCTCATTTTTCCTCTGAGAAACTTTCCTCAGAGTGCAGTATTATGTCCATGATAGTTCTGGCATTCTGTGTGTGCTGTTTGTAATATCTACGTCTGTCTTTGTGCAAGTATGTAGTAGTAATTATCACCTTCATTCAAATACTTTGAGCTTGTGCTTTTGCCATTGCTGGCTACATCTGAGAACACAAACTAGCAATGCTGAAAGGCAATTCCCTCCAGCCCGAGGCGAGTGACCTACATAACTCACAATCTCGTTACCTCTAACTATGAATAGCTCTAATAATTGCATGGAGAAATTCAACTGTGCTTACCAATGTTCACCTCGGCTACAGATGCAGCAGATGTTATAAGGCAGATAGTGTGGGAAATACCACTTGAAGAGGTCAATAGTAGTAGTACTATATAGTTGTCTCAGAATAGCTGTAATGAACTTATGCCTTGCATCTGCCAAGCAAGGGTTCTGCCGACGCAGGCGGCATTTCGAGTGTCCATTAGGCTTGAATATGTATCTAGAAGGTGTAGGTATGAATAAAAATGAGAGAACATGAAAGGAGCCCACAAGTCAAAAGCTGTCAGTCACAAGCCCCTGTATACTCACCATCAATTGCATCTGATACCTCTGTTCGTGCAATTCAACTCAGTGTGTGAATCTTAGTGAACTGCACTGGTCTACCCATGGGTGTCTACAGTCAACCCGGACCTGACCTGCGACCAACCCATACCCATAATACTGAGCCCAGCCTACTAGGTACATATAACAAAGGGTCTCAAGGATAGACCCAGTGCAGGTACACCCTGGAAGGGTATCAACATTGTTTGTATCATTGTAGCAGATAAAAATTTAGTATTAGATGTATATATACACATGATATCTACAGAGGTACAGCTATTAGCTATGTGTGTGTTGTCATTGTGATTGTCAGAGGGGTGGTGATCATGGTACTCGTCGAGGTGCGTGTGTGCCACAGCATGCATGGTCAGCGTGAGGGAGATAATGGAGAGGTGGTGATTGCAGGGCAAGCTAGCAGCACAGGCAGCGGCAGCGTTGTTCATTGCCGTCTGGTGGTGGGCGTCTGGTGGTGGGCGTCTGGTGGTGGGCGTCTGGTGGTGGGCATCTGGTGGTGGGATCACATTGGTGGTGGATATGGTTGACGTTGACAGTCGTAGTGATCATTGCATTGGTGGTCGTCGTGTTGGTGGTGGCGGCGGCGATGGTTGGTGTTGGCTTGTTTGTGAAAGTAACCAATCAAATGTTTCGTATGGCATGTAGTGGGATGTGAGGCCTTGAGGATGTGGAGTACACGACAGATCGGGTAGGGTGAGAGCTTGAGTTTGTCTGAGCCAACCTGTTCCTTCTGTGGATGCGAGCACTTTCAGCTTGGATTCCACCAGAAACACGATGACATTGCATTGTAGCATTCATGTGATGTGTCAATGACATGCTCATTTTGCTTATATAATCCCTAAACATGTCTTCCAGCCTGCATTCACCTTTGCATTCGCTGGAGGCACGACACTTCACCCAAATGATCATCTAAGTAGGTAAATACGTGTTTTTTCTACCTGTGGTTGTATTGTCCAAGAGCTTTTTCTATTTAACCAGCAAGAATCATGTGTTTTGTACCTAAACTGGGCTAAAATCAAAACTTCAGTGGGATTTCTTTCGTAGAATACAATGAGAGTAAAAAATAAGTGCCACTCTTCCCCCAAAAGTTGTTCTCAAAATGTTGTGCTGAGTGTGCAGCACAGTGAACCACCTTTTCAGCCACATCTCTGCATAAGACATGCACAAGCAAAGTTGAAATTTTATAGGGCATTGCCTCTCCCCACTATGAGGATGGGGTACTTGCAAACGTGGAGCCAGTGCAGGAGGCTCTGCCCGCAAGGGAGTATAACTTTTTCTGAACTCTGGTTGGATCCAGAAAGTGACCTTATCACCTCGTTTACACAGTCACTCGGGTTGGTGGAAAATGCATGATTTTTCCCCACTGATCCACAATTTCGACGACTGCCTAAGCTCTCCATTGACTCTATTAGATAGTTGTGTGGCACCTACTCACTGTGGGAAGTAAAGTCACTGGTATTCAGTGATTGAATCACCACTTATCAATGTTGACTGCAGTACATATCAGTAATGTTTTGTGAGGTGAACTGGCAAAACTCGACACTAGACAAGAGTCACAAAAAGACTCAGTACTTCTGTGCAAACAGAGACTTCATTTAACTAACCTAGACAAGAGTCACAAAAAGACTACATAGGTCAGTATTATAGTAAATGAATGTGTAGAGTAGCCTTACCTCAGTACTTCTGTGCAAACAGAGACTGAGGTACGAAACGAAAGAAAACATCCTATAAAGAATGACCGTGATTATGTAAGGAATGCTCGGCATGTCCATACTAAGAATAAGGAAAAATGGTACTGTAGGGACTGGGAATTTCAACATAATGAAGCACTGAAAATCAGCATCCCTGGATGTCATTCAGCATCTGAGTCAGTGTCCAAGGCACTGCTTTTGAGTGTCTTGGCCAGTTATTATCAGATGCATTAGCACTACTTTTCAGTGTAGAAGTTACTCAATCCAGCCAGATGCCATTGGTTTTCATCAGGGAACTTATCAGCCATTCTCATCAGCAAAAGTGGCCAAGGAGAGCTGACCACCATCTTGCCAGGCTGGCACCCCTAGGACCCTGACTCCTCAAGCCCTTGGCCTCAAGCCCCTCACTGCAACAATCTGCTCTGTCTCAAAGACTCCATATACCATACTTTCACCACCTATATCCTAGTGATGAGCTCAAGAGGGTCACCCACCCTCCTGATGACCCACCTGCTGAGGCCCTCCCTGACAAGGGCCTCCACTACCAGCATCACTACCAGAAGACAGACCAGTGCCTACAGAAGCCTGGACACAGGATTATTGAGAGAAAACATGTTGAAGCCTCCCACCTTCTCCTCATCCATCACAACAGTCTCCACTGCTCAGAACTTCCTTGCTGAACACTCTCTGTTGTCTTAACCATCAGCAACTTAACAAATTTTCTGAAACAACTTATTTGTCTGGAAAGGGCTGAAATAGTCTGGAGGGTCTTAAGGATCTGAGATATCTGAGAATTTTTGGGTATCAGACTGGCCAACTACCTCAAGTTTCTCATCAGCAAACCAACCCTTTTGATTAGCCAAGCTGACAGCATTTGACAGTGCTTAGCCACCCACCCAGGCTGTCTGACTCTGTACCAGTCTGGTTCAGCCCATTATTCACTCCATTGTATCAGTAAAGTAAAAAAATAAATTTATTAGTACTACAAATACAATACAGTGTGGGTCATTCAAAATACATCAGCAAACTGACCCATGCCCTGTACAGTCTGTACAGCTGATTACAGAAAACTACAGCAAGGTACCCAGTAATACAGGGCTGTACAGAAAATGGACAAAAAAACTGGCCTATAAACCTTGCCTAAAAATTTCACTGAACCTTCTTTGTATCAAAAATAAGCTTTTTACATACCAGGTTTGACTGTGGACACTGAATTGCTCATGTGATATGTCAAAACTTGGGGTGGCAAAAGTGCTGTTTTGCTGATGTAGGCAACTTGACTATAGCAAAAAATTAAATTGTATCTACACCTTCAATACACCTCATGCTGGTATTTAAACTATATAGACATACAGTAGTGTGCTAGAGCTTGAAGGCTATCTGAACAGAATATTGAATTTCTCACTTTTTCAAAGTTGAGTTCCCCTGAAAGTGGACTTGAGCTGGAGACTGCTGGAGTTACTATATATGGACATTGGAAGACCAGACCACCAGCTCCATAATCAGTTGAGCAACACATCAACATTCATCATTACCATAGGTCCACAGTGGCAATGAGACTTGTATTTCTTGACTGCAAATTCAGCTTGTCATGTGTTTAAACCATTTCTGTTGACATGTGAGGCAAAAAAATGGTGATCAATGAGTGATGTTCTGTACCTGCCATAAGCATCCTAATGGGAGGCAATATCCACAACAGGGAGATTGTGGACAATGCACAGTGGGCTCTATTCAAATGATAATGAAGTTTTAACTCACTTGAAGTAGATGGTTTGAGCCCATGCACCTGTGTAGGCCATATGTGATGGCCAGATGAGGTGATATTCACCCACATCAGCAAAACTACAGCTGTCTTGGAACAAGTTAATTACTTGGCATTTGGTGACCAAGTCAAAATAAGATATTAAGTCACCTAAGTGACATAAGCCATTACTGCTGAAATGCTTGGTGACTTGCTCAGCTTATAGGTGTAGGCTTAATTCACAAAGCATTCAAAGTTCACAAGTATTCAAGTCACAAAGTTCACCAAGTTCACCAAGTATCGAAGTACATTAGGTACAATACTGTATTAAAAATGGGTGGATGCAAAGAGAAATTGACAGCACGAAACATGATTAAAAATGATGGTAAGGGAAAATCAGTGACAAGAAACAGATTAAAAGCAGATGGCACGAAGCATGATAAAAAAAAAGGCAGGACAGCAATGCAAGTACTAGAGCAGAGTTCAGTGAGAGGAAGTGTTGTGCGGCTGTGTGAGGGGACAGCCGGAGGGACAGAGTGGTAAGAAGCATGTGCGCTGTGCGCCTAAGTGAGGGAAGAGGTCAGAACAACCAACAACCAACACCAAATGACAGCAATATGTGAGTGGTGGTCTTCCTTTGCGTTTCTGGTATTTAATCTCCTCAGGGGGATGTGCTGCACGCCTTCAGGCAGGATGCAGGAGGGAAGGGAAGGGCTTCTGATGGGGAATAGATGCGACTGGGGATGGTATTGACTCCTCTTCAGCCTACCACAGTGGTTAGAAAGAGTCCTGGGATAGAAGAGTGATGATAGATTGATGACAGGGGTGTAACAGCAGTGATGGAGCAACAGGGAAGCAAGGGGACAGTTCCTGCTTCAAGAATGTGATGGACAGTGATGGGATAGAGTGGACAGTGATGCTAGACTGCACTTCAGCCTAGAGAAATGATCAGATACAAGAAACAGCAATATAGGAGCTTTAGGCCAGCACTGAGTGACCTACAAGTCCAAAGACAGAGATAGAGCTTATAGACAGTGAGGGAGAGTGAATGTGGTCGCTTTATTGAGGGGGAAGCAGACACTTCCTTGCAGCCTTTGGCTGCTGGTTTATATACAGGAGGGGCTGTGGCCCTGTAAGCACAAATGACTAAGTGCTTGGTAAGAGATTGGTAAGAAATTGGTAAGCGATTGATAAGCAGTGTAATCAGGCTGAGTCATCGATGGGGAGAGCCTGAACAAGCTGCTGAGCCAAGGGAAAGAGCAAAAACATAGGTAAAAAGGGGTGTATAACCAAGAATATGGAAAAATCATTGCATGGGGCCCAAAAGAGAGGGGGGGAAAGCAGGGGATGAGTAGATCGAAGCTAAATGAGCATATGCGATGACATAATGCATATGAATCATTGGGGCATGAGTCATGAATTGATAAGCAGCATGATAAGCATGATTTGAAGGATGATTGGTAAGTGATTGGTAAGGGGAGTAATGGGGATTAGTAATGCCAAGAGGGGATGAATAATGCGCAGCAGAGTGAGTCAGAGTGAGCCAGAGTGACTCTGTGTGACTCAGAAAGAAGGGAAGCACAACCTATGATTTATTGAACTTTAGATCTGGAGATGAGCTTCTGAAGCAGTGCCACTGATGGGAGTGGCTGGGGGATAATAAAAGAATTGATCCGACCAGAAGAGCAGTGTCAGGGGGCCTGGAATGACAAGTAGAGTCACAGCTGGTCACAGAGTGTCACAAATCCCTTGGATTGAGCTTCTGTAGAGCAAAAACGCGAAATTTGGTGCTCCCGAAGTGCAGTCTTCCCTTGAGCAGTAAGGGGAAGGTTCTGTACTCTATTAGGACTTCTAAGAAGGGTTCTAGAGCACTGTTTCATTTGTGTTTGTTGCGGGATAGCAGGGAAGAGAATTGCAAGTAGCGGATTCGACGTGTCCAGGGAAGCGAGATGAATGATGGAGGGAGATGGATGTGACAGGACTCTGGGATGAAAGGACCATATGCAGAGGACTCAGGAGACACAGAGACGACCAGGTATGAATTTTCAAGTCTAACGATAGACTTGAGACGACCAAAGTATGTGCGCGACGCAGGACTGACAAGGAGAATGCGCTGACCGAGAACAAGAGGGACTGAGGGAGCAGGCTGGGAAGATATGTACCAGACAGTACACAGGAGCTCAGGGAGAGGCTGTCCCAAGAGCAGGACATAGTTGAGGTCTGCTGCAATAGCGGAGAAACGTTCCAGAGAAAATGCGGACTCCATAGTGAGTGATGAAGCGGGTGTCTGGATTGCGGGTGGAATATCTCCGTGGGAAATGAACGGATTTACGTCGGAACTTGACAGGCAGATAGACCATGGTCTAGGCTCCATGATGGTATAGTCACATGATTGATAGCTTCAAAAATGGCGGAGCTATTCAAAATATCGGAATGCCGGCACTGGGCGCCTAAATTTGACATTTGGGCACTAAAAATGATTCTTCCTTTTCTCCTTCGTTTCTCCTTCGTTTCTCCTGCTTCTTTGGTTGTTCTTGTATGGGAGTTGGACTGCAGTAGGTTGCATTCCTCTCTCATACTGAAATGATTATCAATCCTTGGATTCTTCTGCTTCTTGGCGGTTCTCGTGCGATAGATGACTGTCCATGTTGGCATTCATCTCTCGCATCAGGATAGTCATTCTTGTGCGATAGATGGCTACAACGAGCTTGTATTCATTCTTCGCATAAGGATAGTCATGACTTTGCGTGATATGGATAGCGAGGGCTGTCTGTATCCCTCAAGTCGGGACAATCTTTCAACAGATCTTGGGTGTGCGTTCTTCGCATTAGTTTCATCGGCTAACTTTCTCCATGTCCACAGTACCAAACACGTTTGGTGCGTGACAGCGCGGAACAGCCGGAGGGACAGAGTGGTAAGAAGCACGTGTGCGGAACAGCGGGCATATGCAGGAGAGAAACGAAATGTCAATGGTCAGTCCAGAATAGCTATGATCATGAATGGCTAGTGCACCAGTCAACGAAAATCATAGAAATCCATGGCACTGTCCTCCTCATCCGAGATGCTGACAGGAATTTTATCTTTCCCCTTTGCGCTGATTTTCACGTAGCACTCTGTTTCCTCGACGATTTTCATGAAATTTTCATCTGAAAGTTCCGTAATCGGCCGCAGATATTTCCTTGACATGTCGCCCCATGTTTGAACATTGAATCCGCATCCCTCACCATCTGGAATGATGGCCTCCCATGTTGAAAGCATGTTGGGTTTCAAAACGATTCCACGCTTCTGTGGCTTCATTCCGGGTTGGATTTGATTGAGCTGTAGGTGGCCATGCGCGGCTAAGGACAAGGCTCGATAAACCTAAACAAGTTAGTTGATCAGTAACAATGCAACAGGATGAACTTACGGCGGTGACAGAAAGAGCAAGCCCTACTTGTGCTGTAATGCTTTCGCTATCTAACGCGGGGATCTGCACACTGCCGGCCACAAAGTTGAAGTGCGAGGCAAATGTCTGTAAAATAAAAGGGTTTTGCCAAATCCCTGTCCATTCCTACAAAACATTAGATCAGATAGCGACAGTATTATACAACACACCTTATAGTCGTCACCATCATTGTGGTTGAATAAGAAACGGTTGCGGTGGAGCATGGCCCCTGCAAATTCTTCGCGCTCTTCCTTGTCGCGAAGCTCGGGGCTCTGGATGAAGAACATCGAAACGACCATCAATGCAGTCGCCGCAAAGCCACTTCGCCATTCATTTATGCATTGTTTCGCCTACAGTCCGAAGAATAGAATTGTTGGCAATGGTGTGACAATCAAGACATTAAGCTGACTTACCACATGATATACTGCGCCCTTCAGAGTGATCTCATGCTTGATTTTGTCGCGGTAAACCTCGTTCCAAATCAGTTGCATCACATTTTGGAATTCAGTTGGCTCAATACTCCATGGGTCCACATAGACGCCACGCCAGGTGTTTCCGTCTTGGCATCCAGGTGGAAGGTGTTGGTTATTAAACTTACCGCTGGAACCTTTTCCTGAAAGAACTACTGCCCCATCTTGCTTCGTTTTAAGCTGTTTGGATGGGGGGCGCTGGTTGGCGGAAGAGTTTCCACATTCGACTGCCGTTGTCGGAATCAATCACTCAGATTTATGTAGTATTAATAACATACCTTGGAGAGAGAAGACCATTTACTGCCTCTTGGTTGAGAGGGTTGGACATCCTGATGCCTGTGCTCACCACCCTTGTCGATTGCTTCATCATCTGGGCTGAACCACAATGATACCTCACTTTTCAGAGGCCTCGCTGCTACTGAAGACCTCGCGGGAATACGTGGTTGGGAGGGTGGCGGCGGGGTGACAGAAGAGGATTGGGTGTCATCGAGATCGACGACTTCTACAGATACCTGTTCAACCGAGTCATACGAGACACTCCAGTATCAGTGATCAAGGAATAACTTACACCCCATTCTTTTATGGTCCCTTCCTGAGCAGGGTTGGTAAATTCTGTCGTATCGTCGTCTTCATTGAGGTAGGAAACAGGTTGATCTGGGCCAACGGCACTTGCAGGCGTGGCTGGTGGCTGGGTCGCAATGGAACGAGATGATCTAGTACTGCCCTTGACCTTGACCCCAAGGGACTTAGAGTGTGCAAATGAATTTGGTGCGCTTGTAACGCGGGAAGCGCTTGTTCGTGTGCTACCTGTACCACTTGTCACATTGTTCTGCGCCCAGTCCCTTACCCTGCCAAAGCCAGCAGCACCTTCTTTCGCAGAGCTAGATGCATCGAACAGATCCCAGTAAAAAAGGACAGTTTCCGTGAGTAACAGCATCTGAAGTGATGAGTATAGATGGAAAAATAACTAACGCCGTGCTATTCCCAGGGAATTGATGCGAAGAAGTCTGAGCAGCCTCAACAAGATCGCGTGTTGTCATCTTTTGGACACTCTGCTTCTTCGTTTTGACAGCCTTATCAGGGACTTCTTCATCTTCCTCTCCGTCATTTCTCCCCATGTCGTCCATGCCATCGCCCAGAGAAATTTGAGCGTCCAGCTCACTGGCATCTAGAAAATGGCTCTGGTAAGTCCTATCGGCTAACCTATTTGCATCTGACTACATACCGTTTGTTGTACTAGGCTGCGCTTGGGCCGAGTGAGGCCTTGGGTGCCAACGTTTTGTCAGTAAGTTTTTCTCTGCTTCGGTTTCACTGATAAGGGTATCAGCAACTCGTTTGATGGCACGAGCTTGGGCAGCATCCTGCCTGTTTTTTTCCTGCTCGATGCGAGCATCGTCCTGACGCTTCTGCTCCGAGGTATGGTGCCTTTGCTTCATGTCCAGGACAATTCTTCCCGGATGCTGATTAGCATTTTTGGCACAGGTGACAGGACATGACATGAGTGAGAAAAACTGGTAATGCTTGAATAGTGAGGGAGTCAGGTAATGTTGACTTTCTGTGTGCCTTTTCGATTCACAACCAAGCTCTCTTCCCATCCACTGTCAGCTTCCTTCAAGGTTCTATCCATGCCACCCTTCTTTTATCCCTTGCTCCAGCAGTCAAATGCAGCCCACCAGACGCGGATATACTGCCCATCGAATTCCCTGTCGATATGCCAGCTGTGGTCGCTGGTTTAAGTCAGCTACAGGCCTAAAGACACACTTACATTCCGTCCACAGTCATGACTTCAACGTACGCAATGACACTGAACAGCCACTTCCGCCAGATGTGGTGCAGGAATACCACGGGAAATTAACTGGTTTGTCCTCTCCATTAGTACTTTCTGTCATTAAATCACACCCCACAGGAAAGATTTGCGGTGCAAATGGCATGGATTTGCCTGAAGGCACACCGCCTCTTCCCCACACTCCGCAGGGTCAAGATGACTGGACCCCATATCGGAACTGACTTGAGTTTGAGACCGCCAAGCACCTCTTTTCCGATGCGCAGATATCGGCAGGTAAAATCGACAACTTACTTTACTTATGGGGATTGTCTCTTGCAGTACATCAGGATAAACCACCATTCGCTGATCACAAGGACCTCTATGAAACCATCGACTCAACCCCAATAGGTGATGCGCCATGGAAAAGCTTTGGAGTCAGGTATAATGATAGCCGTCCACCGGGAGATCTGCCCTCATGGATGGATCAGACTTATGACGTCTGGTACCGTGATCCTCGTGCGGTTATCAAGAACATTTTTTCGAATGCGGATTTTGATGGAGAAATTGACTACGTGCCATATCGTGATTTTTTGGAAGATGGCTCACGTAGATATAAGGACTTTATGTCAGGCGATTGGGCCTGGGAGCAGGCGGTGAGTAACATTTCATTAATCATTAATCATTATGGTAGCCGTGGTTACTAACAGTCTTTCTAGGATGAAATTGCCCAAGATCCTCGAGCGGATGGGGCAACATTTGTCCCCATTATTCTTGGGAGCAACAAAACCACCGTCTCCGTCGCCACTGGCCAGAATGACTACTGGCCGGTGTATCTTTCCATCGGCAATGTTCAGAACCATGTCCGGCGGTGTCACGCACCAAACAGGTTTGGTACAGTGAACATGGAAGATAACACCTATATCGAATGATCCTTATGTGAAGGATAAGCACAACGGACCCTCATCATAGCCATCTATCGCACAAGAAGACTATCCTGATGCGAGAGATGAATGCCAATGCAGACAGTCATCTATCGCACGAGGACTGCCAAGAAGCAGAAGAAACTGAAGGAATAACGTCAATTGTGGTATGAGAAAGGAATGCACACGTCTGCAGTCCAACTCCCATACCAGAACGATCAAAGAAGCCAAAGAATTGATGGAGAAACGAAGGAGAAAGAGAAGAAATGATTTTTAGCACCCAAATGTCATTTTTAGGCGCCCAGTGCTGGCATTCCGATATTTTGAATAGCTCCATCGTTTCTGAAGCTATCAGGCACGTGACTATACCGTCAGAAAGCCTAGAGCGTGGTCTATCTGCCTGTCAAGTTCCGATGCAAATCCGTTCATTTCCCACGGAGATATTCCCCCTGCAATCCAGACGTTCACTTCATCGCTCACTATGGAGTCCGTATTTTCTCTGGATCATTTCTCCGCTATTGCTGCAGATCTCCACTATGTCCTGCTCTTAGGACAGCCTCTCCCAGAGTTCCCGTGCACTGCCTGGCACATATCTTCCCAGCCTGCTCCCTCAGTCCCTCTCATTCTCGGTCAGCGCATTCTCCTCGTCAGTCCTGCGTCAAGGATGTACTTTGGTCATCTTAGGTCTATTGTCAAGCTTGAGAAGTCTTCTCTGGTCGTCTCTGTGTCCCCTGAGCCCTCAGCCTATGGTCCCTTCCTCCCAGATACTTGCCATGTCCATCTTTCTCTGTCGTTTGTCTCACTTCCCTGGATGCGTCGAATTCAGTACTCTATCCGCTTCCCTACTTTCAGACGACGTCCCCCAGCACCATGACAGTTATTCCCCCCACTTTATAGTGCTATTAGGAAGAAGAACCCTCTCTCGTTCTTTCCCAGAAGAGAGCTCATCAAGGGAGCCCATGGTTGCGCTTCAGCGGCACTAGAACACATGCACTATACCTTAGTGTATGCTGACCCCCCCAAAAAGACCTCTGGACCCCTGGTACCCTTCTTGTGGCTGTTTTGTCTCGGATCAATCCCCCTATTAATCTCAGATCTTCCCCATTGTTGTCCCATCAAATTCCTGATGGTACACAGCCCCCCATCAAACTTCTTAGGCTGTGCATCAATGACTCCTTCTGCTGTGCAGTGACTCATCCCTTGCTTACTGATGCTCTCTTGTCATCAGTATTACTCTATCCCTTTCGCATTTTTGGTATATTACTCAGCTGATGACTCACTCCCTTACCAATCAATCTTGTCATGCAGCTTACTCATTCCTTTACTCAGCAGCTTATTCATGCTTCCTATGCTTACTCATTCCTGCTTATCCCTTGCTTACTGATTGCTTACAAACCCCTTACAAAGCTCTTACCAATCCCTTACCAATCCTTGACAAATTCTGCTTACTCCCTTCTCTTTTTGTACTTTAATGCTGTGCCCCCCCATGTATTTAAACCCCTGGGCTCAGCCCAGTGAAAAGACCCAATTGCATGAAATTATCCCTCTCTCAGACTCTCTCAGTCAGTATCCCTTCAGTCTTTGAGTCCTTGTAGGCTTCAGTGAAGGTCTAAAGGCTCAATATTGTCAAGTTTATCCAAGTTATTCAAGATCTATTCTTTATACTAGGCTCAAGCGGAGTCTAGGCTTCATACCAGTCAATCTTCCTTGCCTCTGGACATCAGAGGCATCCCTGCCCCTTTGCTGCACCAATCTCTAGGTGTAGTATCGCTGTTTCAGTCTCAGTCTACCCAATCCCCGCTTTGACACTTCCTAGGCTTTAGGAAGAGTCCAGACCCCCATCCCCTTCGTCTTCTATTACTCCTGTACCCCAGGAGTATCCTGCATCACTGTCTGCATCACCCTGTTGGTGTAGATCCCCTTCCCCCCTCCTCAGCACATCCTCTCTGGACACCGTGGAGGTAAACCACCACTCACACATTTTCGTAGTCCTTTGTTGGTGTTGTGTTTGGGTTATTACTCTGACCCAAATCCACACTTTGACTCACAGCGGGCGCATCGGAACACTGTTGTCCTCATTGGATTTTTACCTATTCCAAAAAGTGTGTAAATATCTTCTTCATGTTGTTTTCTACTCACCCAATGATTCAACTGCAGCTGCTAAAAAGCACGCTGATGAAGCCCGCTTCCGCAAGTTTAAAAAACAGGTGTTCCATATGGCACTAGTGCGAATCCTTCGGTCACTCAAGTCCCACATGACAACACCCAAAGTTCTTCGTTGCCCTGATGGACACTTCCACTGCGTCATTTATGGTATCAGGCCATATATAGCTGACTATCCTGAGCAGGTTTTACTTGCTTGTATTGTGCAGAACTGGTGTGGTCAGTGAGTGGGTATGGCTGCCGTTGAACCATGCAAGTATGACAGTCTGCCCTAGTTGTACAGCTACCCCGAATGACTTGGATGGTGGTGGTGCACCACGTTCACACACACTCATTGATGCACTCATGGAGGCCTTTTCGCTTGCCGCTTTATGGCATGATTGGGGGATTGACGGCCAAATTAAGGTGTGAACATAATATATTGATGTGATTGAAACTTACTGTAGTACCATGATAGCCATTTACAGATGAATTTCCTCGTGCTAACATCTGCTTGCTCTTGGCACCCGACATCCTTCATCAATTAATCAAGGGTGCTTTCAAGGATCACCTTGTTGAGTGGGTTACCAAGTACCTCAAACTCACTCATGGAAAAGCAGAGGCGAAGGAAATTTTAGCTGATATTGATCGTCGGTAGGTATTCTTTTTTTCCAAGTCGCAACATTTACTGAGCGTGAACAGTATTGCTGTTGTTCCACCATTTTCAGGCCTGCGGCGCTTCCCTGAGGGGCGAGGATTTTCACAATGGACTGGTGATGATTCGAAGGCCCTTATGAAGGTTGGCATTTAAAACAACACATGTACTCCTATTAATGTACTGATATTTCAAAAGGTATACCTCCCTGCAATCGAAGGGCACATCCCTGATGATGTTGTCCGTACTTTTCGCGCATTCCTCGAGTTCTGTTATCTTG
Organism: Scleroderma bovista; assembly: GCA_037178675.1. Taxonomy (NCBI): domain Eukaryota; kingdom Fungi; phylum Basidiomycota; class Agaricomycetes; order Boletales; family Sclerodermataceae; genus Scleroderma; species Scleroderma bovista. The sequence continues at coordinate 23,716 of JAYMGJ010000753.1, forward strand.
TTCGCAGGGATATAATCACTGACGATATGCTTGCCAAACTTCAACATGCACTTACACAATTCCATCAATATCGCGAAATATTTCGCACAACGGAAGTTTGTCCCGATGGTTTCTCTCTTCCCCGCCAGCATTCTCTCATTCATTATGAGGTCCTCATCTGGTCGTTTGGCGCACCAAATGGCCTCTGTACGTCAATCACCGAATCGAAACATATCAAAGCTGTCAAGGAGCCTTGGAGACGTTCAAACAAATATAATGCCCTCGGCCAAATGCTATTAACAAACCAGCATTTGGACAAACTGGCAGCTGCAACCGTTGATTTCGAGAAACGTGGGATGTTGAAAGGTTCTCTTGCATCCAGTCATTTTCAGTACTTACATATGAATTTCTTCCTCATTCTGTCCCACTGTTATTGGACTCATCAAATTCACAGGCGATCAAGGCATTGATTCCGCCTCTATACCTCAAGACCCCAACCTTGATGCTGATGATGACGACATGGGCATAGTTGATGAAAGGCTGGGTCTGGTTCACTCTGCCGTCAAGTTAGCATGCATTCCTGGTACGCTGCTGAGCTCCTAGTTTTCTTTAAATCACATACTGACTGGGGACAGCTCAAAACCGCCCTACTCAAGTCCAGTCACTTGCAGAAGAACTCCAAATCCCGAATTTCCCAAACCTCCTTCAAGACTTCTTGTCTCAACAGCTCAACACAAATGCTGGTGGTCCACGTCCAGCAACATTCACTGGCCATCTCAAAGTCTATCTTTCTGCTACTGCCACCTTTATTTCTCCAAGTGACCCCTGTGGTGTTGGCTGTGCACGCCGTGAGCAAATTAAAGCAACACTGTCTTGGTTTCGTGGCCCAGAATGTTTTGACACCGTGTTTGTGAATACAGACGACACACATGAGGGTATGCAGGCAATGGAAGTTGCACGGATTATCTGCCTTTTCTCACTACCGTGCACTAATGGTGTATCCTACTCATGCACTCTCGTCCACTGGTTTGATTACGTCGCGGACGAGCCAGACGACCTGACTGGGATGTGGATGGTAAAGCTGTCTTTCTTGGATGACAATACTCGCTATCTTTCTGTTGTCCACATTGACACCATCGTCCGTGCAGCACATCTAATCCTGATATTTGGTCAGGAGCCTGTGCAATTGGAAGTCAATTTGCACAATTCCTTGGACGTTTACCAGGGGTTTTATATTAATCATTTTATAGATCATCATGCATTTGAATTGGTGTTCTAGTCCTCTCACCCCGCTTTCAGATCGTTGGATCCTGCCAGCCGAAGAGATCCTGAATGCTCTGAATGCGCTCAACCCCAAGGCTGTCATGTAAGTCACCCAAAATTGCCATGAGCCATCTCTGATCTGCTCAAAAAACACCAAAGGAACCACCCTCTGGGTGGCATGTACTGCGCGAGAAGTTGCGTGACCATCCTCAAGACCCGGAAGGCTGGAACCAGCTTGTGGACATCACTGAAAATAATGGCGACCTTGAGCAAATTAAACAAACCTACGAAGCTTTGCTCGAGACATATCCCAACACGGTATGAAGTCTTGTTCACTCCTTGGCCGTAGTTTGACAGTGCGATACCAAGTTGTCTGCCCAAATTGCTTATCTCAACTGCTTCTTAAGCCCGGGACTGTTCCAGTATGCCAAAGAGTTATTCAAGAGATTCCTGAGAATGCTGCCCTCAGTTGATCTTTGGAAGTTCTATCTTACTTATGCCAGGTTCGTAGTGAGCGAAATCACGGTATTCCAACAGGATTTTTGATGCAACATTGATATCTACAGATGCGTGAATACATCGCCCAACAGTCGAGAAGCCGTCAGTCGGGCTTACAAATTTGCGCTCAACCGCATTGGACAAGACAAAGACAGCGGTGAAATATGGCACGATTACATCCAGTTCATCAAAGCTGGCGAGGTATGTAGTGTCCCAACTTCGTAGGCATCAACTCACGTCATACTAGACAAGCACTACCTGGGAAGAACAACAAAAGATGGACGCTCTTTGTAAGATTTATCACACAGCTGTTCAGATCCCTCTTGAGAATGTGGAGAAGCTCTGGTCTGAACTCGAGACCTTTGAGAACGGGCTGAACAAAATTATGGTCCGTGCAATCCTTTCATCTATTGTATTTGATTATGCATATTTCTACAGGCTAAGAAATTTATGTCTGATTTATCCCCGTCACATACGCCTACCCCATCTTTCAACGCTGCTGAAAGAGCTCTTGTCGGCACATGGAAAACTTATTTGAAGTGGGAGGAAACAACCCTCTCGAATTTGAAGAAAAAGACAAAGTGACGCTAGTCTCTCAGGTTCAACTCATTTATCGCAAGGCGGTCATCAGAATGTGATACTACAGTGAGATTTGGTGAGTCTCTTCTGCAGGTTCTTTTTCCCATGTTTATCCTTGTCGGAATAGGTATATGGTGTTTGTGTGGATGAATGGTGTTGGTAAGCAAGAGGAGGCGCTGAACACTTTGAAAGCCAGCATGGAGGTGAACCCGACTAGTTTCTTGCTCCATTTTGCGTATGCTGAGATGCAAGAAGCGCGCAAGGAATACACAGAAGTCAGCAATGTGCTCAACAAAATGCTCGACCACCTGCATGTGCAACTTGAGGAGCTTGAGACCTGGGCAAATTCAGTGGGTCTCATTTTCATCTAATGCTTCCAGGCGCACTGTGCCCACGGATGTTCTGACGCTGCCACAGGTCCCCCCGGGCAGCCCCTGTGTACGTTTTTTGCGACGTGATTTCTGCATCCCCCCCTGCTATATATGGTTCACCTCACACCCACAAATACCGTATATCCACGACACCAGCACCCAGACCCAGCAACCACAATGAAAATGCTCCTTGCAACACGGTTTCCACCACACATTCCCCCCGTTTCATATGGTTCGCATTGCATTGCACCCGCAGATATGATATCTGCGACATAACTCCCCCTAGTATTTTTTTCCTGCAGAGTCCCTCTGCTATCTTGCTCCTTACTTACATGCTTAACTTACTTAATGCATCTTGTGTACTTAGATAGGCCCAATGCTTAATTGTCTTTTGCTACTTGAACCACTTGGTGTGAACTTAATTACTTACAAGACTTGAGATAAAAGGAGCCAAGTCAGCTAAGCACATGCAAAATGATGCTTTTTGGCTTAGTGCTACTTAGATACTTAATCCAAATTATTAAGTAATTAAGTCAAAATAAGCTGCATTTAAGTCGATTTTAAGTCGGCTGTAGTTTTGCTGATGCAGGCGGGATGGGCCAGCAGAGTGGGAGCCTGGGACCACCTGTCACCATATAACAGGGGTGGGCTACATGGCCTTGGGATTATCATCATGGGATATGCATGGGCTATGGTGTTGGTTAAGGTGGATTAATCAGTCATTTATAGGTGTTGTCACCATGTCACACAAGTGGGCCCAAATATTACTGTGTGCATGTTAATAAATTATCAGTACTGCTAGTTTACTACTGGGGGATTACTACCATGGGATGGCTGCTGCAGGATTATTTCCTGGGGATTACTGCTGCAGAGGTTACTACTTGCTGGTATATGCTACCAGCATGCAAAGCCTGCTGATTCCAGCCAAGGGTTTGCCATGGAATGGATGTCCATTTGTGGGTTGATGACACAGGTGGATAACCACCTGCAGGTGGTCAAGAAGGATAACCATTATGTTATCTGGGAAACATGGTTTATAATGAATGCACTAACCTTTGCCTTCAATATCCTGCCAGCAGCCTCATGGACAACCTCTGCATGCCCTGCCAGAGGGATGGTTCTCTGTGGTTGGATGGGGGTCAAGACAGATAGCTATTATATTATGCAGGAATAGTTGTTTATAATCAGTCTGCCAACCTCTGCCTTCAATATGCTACTGAAACCCTCCTTGGAAACTCCCTGCATACCCCTGCAGGCAGATATCCATCTGCAGATAGATGGAGGTCAAGAAGGATAACCATTATATTATGTGGGAGCAGTTTTTGATAATTAATACACAAATTTTTGCCTTCAATATGCTACTGGCACCCTCATTTGAAAACCTTCACATATCCCCACAGGCAGATATCCATCCATGGTTAGATAGGGGTCAAGATGGATAGCCATTATATTATGTGGGAACAGTTGTTTATAATCAATTCACTAACCTCTGCCTTCGCTACTGGAACCCTCATTGGAAAACTTCCACATACCCCTGTAGGCAGATATCCATCTGTGGTTAGATGGGGTCAAGAAGAATTATTATTATATTATGTGGGAGCAGTTTTTCATAATTAATACACAAACCTTTGCCTTCAATATGCTACCAGGCATCAACAAATCACTTGGTTCTGTACAGCTCTGGACAGAGGCACACAGAAGCACAGAGTCCCCAGCTTAGTCCATTCTGGTCACCATTGTCCAGATGAAGGTGAACTTGTAGCTCTCTGTACAGCTCCACACAGCTCCCACTAGGTGTATGAACTTGTCCAGAATACACAACACTGTGGATCTGAGCTTCTGTAGCTATCTGTACAACTCTTCTCAGATCATTGTATAGGATGTACTCATTAGGACTCCAAGTCATTAGTAAGCAAACATTTATTATAAATGCCTACTAGTACACAGAAATGACAAAACACATGCTACATTAATCCAATAAGATCTGAAGATGCTCATGCCTTCCCACTGAAATATCCACCTGCTGCAATGCTACCCTGAAAGTAATATGGTTATTATTGGCAGGAAATTTATCACAACCACTCACCAGCCTTCACATGCCCAAGAGCCAAGGTGTTCAGCAAGTTGAGAGCCATGATAAGGGTGCCTTGATGTCTCTTTGATTAGTGTAAGGAGTGCATTATATATTGAAGAATAATCCTTCACCAAAAAGTTTGGGAATGAGTTTCTGGCACCATTCTTTGCATAGCCATCGAGCACACAATTGAGCTGCTGAAGTTTCAGATTTATAATGTGGAGGAGCACAAATAAAACCATACTGCAGTACACACCACTGCAAGGCATGTATTTGGGACGCAGTACTGAAAAATGTCAGGACATTGATGAGCAATGCGATAAGAGCCAGTGTAAAAAAACTTGATGATGACGTCCTTAAGAGCAGGGTGGGCAAAGTTCCACATTTTACCCTATAATTTTGTCAGATAAAGTCAGCACGGAGGGGAGAACTTACATTCTCATCAATGCCATCCCTGAGAAACATGGATTGATTGAGCAATGTAGCAGTTGTTGAAGTCGCACGTGCACCCGGCGTAAACCGTCAACGAAGTGCGCACAAGACTGCGACCCATATTAGTGTAGACTTAGTAATAGTCCTCTTTAGAGTAGATGTTACATGTCACACGTCACGTGTCACAGTCATGTGTCACACTATTTGTTGTATATAAACAGTGTTAATCGCTTATATAATATAACAGCTCTTAACCAGCTACCGCTACCATCTCTGGTTGTGCACTCCACCCAACAGGTGAGTTGGAGTAGCAGTTCCTCTACATATATAGGTATTGCTTCAACAGGGTTATGAGCCCTGTGAGCGCACTGTGTGCAGCAATGCACCAGGCAGCGCTCCAGCTCCCTGAGTGTCGCTTTAACTAGCTTGAGGCTGTGGACCACAGTGAGCTCCTAGCTGAGCCCCTGCACAGCCACAAGGCGAAGTCAGTTGATGACTTGTGCCAGACAGTGAGCTCCTAGTTGAGCACCTGTACTGCCACAGGCGAAGTTCATCAATGACTTGCGCCAACCATGGCAAACATTGTCAATGACTTGTGCTGGCATGACCTAGTCATGAGTTAGCTGTTGACAGAAGTGCTTTCACTAGCACTCAGGTGTTTCTTCTTTTCTTGCTTGTCCGTTGTCGCATTCACTTGCTGACTCCGTTGACTCCCAACAGAACATCACCATGTCCAGCGCTCTCGACAAGATGGTTCCCGTGTTCACTGGCTCCAACTGGCAGTAGTGGCACACCTCTATGCAGGCCTACCTTCGGGCACAAGGCCAATGGTACATTTACTCAACGACGCAACCCACTGACGGTCATGATGACCGAAAGGAGTGGGACAACAACACCGAGAGAGCGCTCAGTAACATCACCTTGCGCCTCGCCCCCTCGATCCAGGTTGTGGTCTCAAATCTCAATAGCGTAAAGGACGTCTGGGACCACCTCAAGAAGAACTTCGGCGCCCCTAGTATTGGCTCTGCCTATGCTGAGCTTAGCAAGCTCCTCTTGACTACCATTCCCGCTGGCTCCCATCCTGCTCCGGCAATCACCAAAGTGCTTAGCCACTTCGCATATCTCAAGGATGCCGGCTTCGAATTCCCTGCCCCCGTGCAGGCCATGATCATTCTGTGCAAGCTCCCTCCCACTATGGAGGTTGTAGCTCAAATTCTTAGCCAGACGTCGCCCAACAAGATCAAGAACCTCAAGCCTGACAGGATCGTTAAGGCCGCCACACTCTCCTTCGAGCAAAAAGGCACCTCTTCACGCGGTGGTGGTAAGGGCCCACAGGCCAACAAGCTTAGCGCTGTGAAGCACAAGCCAGCTGACCCCAAGTTTGCCCAGCAGCAGCAGCAAGGCGGGTCCAACAGCGGTACGAGCAGAAACGCTCCTGCCCAAGGACAAGGAGGCCACACTCGACATGGCAGCAAGAAGGCTCGCGCTTGTTGCGAGAACGCCCAACAAGCCGCCTTCGCTACATATGTCCACTACAATGGACCAGAGCCCACCGTCGACCCCCGCGCCTTGGCTCACACTCCTGGTGCTGCCCACTACGGCCCCCCCGCATTTGAAAATACTATCAAGGCCTTCAACTTGGCACACTGTCTGGGGGTAGAGCCCTCCTGCCAGACCATCCACACCCTCGACCAAGTTGTGTTGATGGCCAGTGTGAACCTGGACCAGCCCGAGGCTGGTCCCTCCTCGTTGAAGCGCCCTCGTCTTGAGGAGTGCATCACCATGTATGAGGAGGATGCCATTTCCCTTGGGGATGAAGAGCCCTTCGCTCACGAACCGTTCGCTGATGATGAGTTTGACGAGATCAATGCGATGGTCCTTGACCGCTACAACACGACATTGATAGCGATGGGCGCAGAGGCCAGCCTTTTCAGGCAAGTACCTTCTGCACACGTGCTGACCGACACTGACACGCTCCCTTTACATGTGCGCTTCACGCTGTCACTGTATATAGTGAGTAGTAACTACAATATGTCGTGTCGTGTCCCCTCAAGCAATGCATATATATGTTCGTGTCTGAATGATGCACGCTGTGCTGGCTGTAAGGGAAAAATGGTTGATGATAGTGAACTATCTGGTGCTTTCTGGCTACTAGACTCTGGCGCATCACACCATTTTACTGGTGACATAGGCAATTTCGCCTCCTATAATGCGCTAAAGCGAGCGCACTATGCCAAAACGGCTAATGGTGTAGCACTGATTGCTGGCATTGGCACGGTATTACTCTGGTGCCTAGACCACAACTCTGGGGATGAGAAAGTTATTACACTCACCCAAGTGCTCCATATGCCAGGTGCTACTGCATGCCTTATTTCTATGGGCGAAATGCTCCAGCGTAACTACAAAGTCACTGGTGATAAGAGAGGCATTAGCCTCACTCATAAAGCTGAACGCCTATGGTTTGGGCCAGACCCAGAAGACGATTGCAACGTCATTTTCGGGATTAGATCTATCCCGATAATTAGATCTAACTATATCGCCTCTGTGAGCAAAGTCGACTATGACATTATGCACTGGAGATTCAGGCACCCCTCAAAGGAAGTACTCTGACACGTGCAAAAGCATATGCAGCACTTCCCGGAGATCCACTTTCCAACTGAGGACTGTGTTTGCCCTGGATGTGCTCTTGGCAAGATGCCCAATCGAGCTTTCCCAGAGAATGAAAGACGTGCTTCCAAGCCCTTCGAGCTGGTGCACTCTGATCTAAAATCCTTCCCGGTTATGTCATACCAGAAGTTTAAATATGTTATCACCTTCTATGACGACTATACCTCTCATGCCTGGACTATGCCTCTTCGCTCCAAAGCTGCAGCAATTATGGCTGCCAAAGATTTCCTCGAAATGGTGCGCATCCAACATGATACGCACGTTGTTGGATGGATGTCTGATGCCAGAGGAGAGTATAAATCCAATCTGTTCGATCGAGCACTCCTTGAGAAAGGAATTAAAATATATCAAAGTGCTCCAAGAACCCCCATGCAGAATGGCCGCACCGAGCATTTAGGGCGCACTCTCATGGATAAAGCTGAGTCTATGCAGCATCAAGCCTGCATTCCTGACTCCTGGTGGGAATTTGTGTTCGCTCACGCAACCCACATTTACAACCGTTCTCTGGTAGCTCGCCTTCGATGGCGGCACCCCCCATGAAATGCTTAAGGGGGAGATGCCTAACATCGATCACCTACATGTATTTGGCTGTGGAGCCTTTGTCTACCTCCCAGCCTCAGCTCGAGCAAATAAGATGGCTCCCAAGTCGGAGCTTATGACTTATATCGGTGTTGCCCCTGGCAATGAGTGCAACTTTTTGTTCATGTGCTCCACCAATGTAGTATTTACTGCTGCCCACGCTGTCTTTGATGAGCGTCATTTCCCTCACTGCCCCAAAAACAGGTGCGAACCTCTCAAGAACCCTTTCGGAAGGGCAAATCCGAAACCAGCCACTGATCGACCAGGGAATCCCCCTGATGATACCGACAGTGATGATGATGTGGAACACGACCATGGCTACCCACATCCCCAAGTGCAGGATGACGATCCAAAGTGCGAGGACCCTGAGGCTCCTGAGGAAGAGCCTAACCAAATAAATCCTCCCCATACACCATCTCCAGTGCCTCCACCGGCACCGAGAACGCCTTCACCGGCAAGAAATACACCACCTCTGGCACCACAGCACCCTGGCTGAGCTGAACGCCACCAGAATGTGCCGCAACCCCCTGCAGTGAATATCCCTGCCCGCCCCCAATGTGAACGTAGAGCGCCATTGCGCCCTGGTAATGTGTATGGTGAGTGGCGACATCCCATTGAGCAACTCTGGGATATTGAAAGTGCCTCTCGATGGTGAGAAACAGTGGGTGAGGCCCCTAGGCCCCCACAACTGGACACACCAGACCATATCCCTGGTGGTTTCCCTGACACCTCTGCAACGCCCAGTGAGGAAGATGTGCAAAAGATGTGTGAGGAAGGGGGAGCAAACCTAGTCTGATACCTGATGGGCAAAGCCCTCAAAACCCGCGAGCCTCAATATGAGAACGTCTGCAACTGGTCCTACAAGGACATCGCTTACTTACCCCAAGCTGAGCAGAAACTCTGGTGACTTGCTTGCCAAGAAGAGCTTGACGTGCTGTGAAAGCGCAAGGTCTTGGAGCTAGTTGACCGTCCCCAAGACCGGAAGGTCATAAAGAATTGATGGGTCTTCGACATTAAGTCAGATGGCCGCAAGAAAGCCCGCTTAGTAGCGAAAGGCTTCTCCCAGGTTGAGGGATTAGATTTCGACCAGGTCTTCTCACCAGTCGTGCGCTTTGAAACAGTGCGCCTCATGCTTGCGCTTGCCACACTTGAAAACTGGTACATTACTGGACTCAACGTCCGGAGCGCCTACTTGTATGGCAAGCTCGACGAAGAGATCTATATGGAACAACCCGAAGGGTTTGCAGTTCCCAGGCAAGAGTGCAAAGTGCTCCACCTCTGGCATGCCCTCTATGGCCTCAAACAGGCCGGCCTAGCTTGGTGGCGCACACTTGATGAGTCTCTCAAGGAGCTCAGGTTTGAGTGCCTTAAGTCTGAAGCAGGCATCTTCTTCTACAAGAAGAAAGGCACCAACATCGTCATTGGTATTATCTACGTTGACGATGCACTATTCTGCGGCCCTAACAAGGCTGTTGTTGATGCCATCAAAGCGCAGTTCATGTGCAAATGGGAGTGCAGAGACCTTGGAAAACCTAAGGAGTTCCTCCGAATGCGAATCACTTGCAAGGGTTGCACTATCCACCTGGATCAATGTGCGTACCTACAAAAGGTCATCAAACGCTGCAGCATGCTCAATGCAAAGTCCGCAAGCACCCCACTGCTGGCTGGCTATTATGCCGCCAAAAATACAGAGCCTGTTGATGTGGAACTCCACTCCCATTTCCAGATGGTTATTGGGTCCCCTCTGTACCTTATGTTAGGCACTAGGCCCGACATTGCTTTTGCAGTCACCCATCTCTTGCGCCATGCTGCGAATCCATCCCAGGACCACCTGTCCAAAGTGCTTTATATCTGTCGCTACTTGATTGGTACACCTAATTACTCCCTAGTGTACAATGGTGGATCCGGTGCTGGCCTGATTGCATGCACGGACTCAGATTGGGGATCAGACCCTACCTCTTGCCTCTCGCAGACAGGTTTCTACCTGAAGCTTGCAGATGGCTTGATCAGTTGGACTTCTCGTGCGCAGAAGACTATTGCGTACTCGTCCACTGAGGCCGAATACATGGCTTTGAGCGATTGCGCTCGCCAAGTTACCTGGATTCGGAGTTTACTCAGTGAGCTCGGCTATAAGCTGAAAGCTATTCTGATTTGCGGTGATAATCAGGGGTCCATATTCATGGCATCCAACCCTGTAATGGAGCCTCGCTCCAAGCACATCGACATCTGCTACCACGGAATCCATGAGTCAGTCGTGAAAGGTAACGTGGAACTATTCTTCATTGATGGTGCTGAGAATCCTGCCGATCTGCTCACCAAAAACTTACCATGCGAGAAATTTGCGAAGTTCAGAGCTCAACTAGGCTTACAGTTTCCCTCTGGCAGCATCTAGTGCCTTATTCGCTGAAGTGCTCTATGTGCAGCACAGTGAGGGGGAGTGTTGAAGTCGCACGTGCACCCGGCGTAAACCATCGATGAAGTGTGCACAAGACTGCGACCCATATTAGTGTAGACTTAGTAATAGTCCTCTTTAGAGTAGATGTTACATGTCACATGTCACATGTCACAGTCACGTGTCACACTATTTGTTGTATATAAACAGTGTTAATTGCTTATATAATATAACAGCTCTTAACCAGCTACTGCTACCATCTCTGGTTGTGCACTCCACCCAACAGGTGAGTTGGAGTAGCAGTTCCTCTACATATATAGGTATTGCTTCAACAGCAGTGGCTTCCTGGATAAATGTGACATGATCGTGACACTTGACTCCTGGAGGCAGCTCCAATCTGTAAAACAAGGGCGTAGAACTAACAGCCATCTTTTTCAACTCGGAGCGCCAGGTTGACAAGTCCTTGTAAAGCTGCAACATGAAGCACTATTAGGTCAAAATATACACGGATAAATTACTTACCAGCTGCACCATCCCATCTTTTTTGTCAGGCCAATAGCCTAAAACAAGGTCAATGCAACAATGTATTTGAAGTAGTTAGTACTTACCAGGGTCCAAGCCTACATGTTGAGTCCACTGCACGACTACAGTTGTAAGACTGTCTCCAAGTGAATCAGCATTAATCTTTATCTTCGGCCAGGGATTAGAAAGGGCATGTATGGCCCTGCACTCAATCTTGGCTTCTTCTAAGCAATATTTCCACATTGGAGGATAGTGGGTGATCTGATTTGGCAGCGCTGGCTGGTTCTGAACTCACTGAGACTTACAAGGTGCATGGCATTCACGAAGAGGATTGCTGTCATTAGTGTCAGGATCCACGGATTGGTCATGCAACGATGCAAGTACAGCAGGATTGGGGGGATGAGGGCACCCATTCCTCTGTTGGTGGCGGTCGAGAACATTGATGGTCTGCATATCAGGAGACTGAAGGGCTGAGCATGCTAACATGACCAGATTGAACAAAATACCTTGTGGACAGGACCTCTTACAAGGGTGGCCACATTCTCCTCTGCCTTGTCACGAGAATATTTGAAATCATCGTCAGGTGGTGGGGATGTGTGTCTGGTCATTTGAGCACTTTGTGTCTCAGCCCTGAAGTCTGCGCAAAAACATCAGAGTATGATTGCAGAAAATAAAACAAATCCAACCCACTGGCACTTGTTTACGATGCAACTTGCATTCTTCATCAGACTCTCCAGATGACTTGCCATTTGAATTATCCTCACTCCCATTGTAATGCCCTTCCCAGGAAGGGTCCTCAGGTCCCAACTCACCCTCACTGTTGTCTGCAACTTCGTTGTTTTGCCCTGCTTTCCCAGAGACCGGTGCATTCCGCAAAGAGGGGTCTATATTCTGGTCGAATCTGGACAATGCATGATCAGTGGTGCATGATGAGGAAGATCGGCTATAATATGGGAGGCCAGGTAATTGGTGAGCAAGATCAGAGACACTATAGCCAGCAGGAACTGAGTGTTCAATTTGTGATGCAGGCGCCTGACGTTCCTTGGCACATTTTTCAGCAATATATGGGTTGTTCAGAGCTTGAAGGTCTGGCTCTGTTCCAGGGGGGATGATATGGGCAGGCTCATGAAAGCCAAACCAGCTGCCAGTTGCCTGTGAGTGAAAATTAGGGACAGGTGCATTCTCCCCCTGTTAAACCAGATCAGCTCAATGTCCAAAAGAAAGCATATAGCTACTTGACCTGTGTCACAACACCCACATGAGAACCATCGGATGAAGCAACAGCACTTGTGGGAGGCAGTTGTTTCTAAAGAAACCATTAGTAATTACAAACTGGGCAGAGCAGAAGATGGAATCCTACTTTTTTTTGAGGTCTGCGACTTGAATTAACAGGGGTGACAGGGTTCAACGCAGTATCATTGGAGAAGGTAGTTGTGGGTCTCAATACGTGCGGTGGTCCCTCAATCACAGTACCAACCCATTCCAATTGAAGAATGCGACCACCAACTCCCACTCCTGCCCTACCACTGCGACGAGGTTGTAGAGACTCGGAGGTTGAGTAGCTGGGGGGCTGATCCGATGTAGTACGTGCTTTGTGTTTCTTCTGCAACGCATCTTCAGTATCGTCCTGATGCTGCTTTTGCCTTGGGGCTTTCTTCAATGGCGAATGGGTGGGCATGAAATAGATAACTCAGGCAGAGGGAAAGAAGCAATGGAGGACAAAACTTTAGTGCATTGCGGATCCGATGGCTAGTGCATTGCCAAGAACACACAGCCGAGAATGTGCAGGTCAGGATTCTTGGAAGTATAGATCACCATATGTACATAGATGTGAATACAAACACTATAGTAACTGTGATATCAAGCCAGAAGTCTTGGATGTTTGGACAAATTAGAAATGGGGAAGTCACCCATGCTCTGAACCATATCATTGTATATATGTTTCTTTCCAGCATCCCATAGATTACTGGCACATTTCACTGGAAGGGAAAGGTTTTGAGAGGCCTCCTGTAGAGCATTTTTCTCAGCTTGTTTGGTCAAACACTCATTCTCTATTTCAGGAGGGTCCTCCAGCAGCATGTGACTGAGGAATATCTCAGTTTTTTCCAGCAAGGTGTTGATGTTGACCCTGTCCTGAGAGCCATATTTCTCTCAGAAAATCTCCTGCCAATCTTGAGCAAGGGGAATGAGGTCATGGAAGTACGGGGACACAGAGTCCTCTAGAACCTTGGGACTGCTCTCCAAAACAAAAGCAACTTTTGAGTTTCTGGCCACCCGGAGGTTTTCAATGGCACCCTTGCTCCATTTGCCAAGTATCGAGAACTTGAAGTCAAAATTCTTTTATCTAAAAATCTCCGGACTTCTCATGTCATCTCTGGAGCCATCTGCTTCCCTGCCTTGACTCCTGCTCACAGTTCCCTGCTTGCAACTCAAAACTCCGGACCTCCTGTGTCATCAGACTCCTTGTCCTGACTCCTGGTGTTTTCTCCAGAACACTTTGTCCACTGTGACATCTCCAGCTGTCTTGCTTGTGATTCCTGACTCACTTTTCAACTCCGGATACACCATGTCGTCCCCTGAGTCATCTGACTCACTTCTCTGACATACTGTCACTTCTCTGAGACACTCTGTCTACTCTGACATCCTGCCTGATCTGACCTTGACACCTGTTTGCTCTGGCTTGGACTTCCTGGACCTGGACTCATCTCTGGTATCATCACTCACTGATGGTTCACCCGGACCTTAGCCTAGTCCTTCTGTTAGTCCCAATGGTAGACCTCACACTCTATGTTGCATCTGCACTGAAGCCTCGAGGGCTCGGCCCTAAGAGGGGGATACTGTCATATCCATACTTTTCCCAGTCGCAACTCCGGTCTAACCCTGGCCTGCCTGACCTCTCCTTAGGCATAGACACAACTCCGGATCTAGTCCGGCCATACCCAGGACCTCACTTGCCCGCAATCATGTCTAACACCCTTGATGCCCACAATATCTCCCTCGATTTGCAATACATCAGGGTTCGGTTCCGACGGTTTACCTATGTGCTACAGCAACCCAACCCACCTTCAAATTGGTTTGAGAATGTCATGATAGAAATTGTAAGATCACCTGATTCTCATGGAAATCAATTCATATATTATACATTTAGCGCATTCTTGAGTGATTGCTCTCTGCATGCAGTGCCTATGGTCTGATCATGTGGGTGCCTTATATCGCAAACCAATTCCTGTGGTGTGCCACTCTGGCAAAGATGCAGCAGGAGGAGATACTGGAATACATGAAGGGTCATGATGTATTCATGATGACATCCGAGTCACAGATTCATCATACCGGACTGATGCTACACAAATGGTGGGAGATGCCTGGGCAGCATAACAGGCAATCCCAATCTCATCAGATCTCAATGCTGTTTGCTGGCAGTCTGACCAGAAATTCAACCTACTTTGGAAATAATTTCTGGTCCACTCCGCCCCACATTGTAGCATCTCCACTTCCTCCTTCCACCAGTCCCTAAGTGCCTTGGACCGGAACCAATGAACCCAGTAAACTAGATTTCCAGTTAAGTACCGAAAGCATTTTGTGATGATGCTAAGACATACATTCAGACATCCAATCATTCCTATCAGTATCTCGGGGTACATCCATGGTCCAGAAGCAAGGGAGGGTATCATCCCTGTGGCCCCGAGCATTGGGGTCTGATATTGCAGTGGTGACCGAAAGGTCGGAGGCATGCAATTCCTGGTACCAGTCTAGAACCTGTCTATCGGCATGGAGAGCTACCATCTGCCTGCGGCACTGGCGATATAATGAGGCATGGCACTGTAGGGTGAGATCTGTGCTCGCTATCCGGCCCCATGCCCGGGTGGTCATATTATAATTACTGGCTTGTCAGCCAGTGCCAGTCTAATTTCATGAAGGCAATCATTGGCTTGCCCCTGTCTCAAGGATAGTTCCTGTTCCACAAGGAATCCAAGTCCTAATCCCTGGAGACAGTCTATTCCAATATATGATGGCAGCAGTGGCAACATTGTTTCGGCATTTCCCTGTGTTGGCAAGATGAATGGATTTTCTATTTCCTCACCATCTGCTTGGTCGTCCTGAAATTGTAGGGCAGTGTCCAGTTCTACATCATCATCCCAGTCTTCACCCAGAAACTGTGTGGCTGATGCAACTAATCCCTCTAACTGGGATTGTAGCCGGTCTCGGCGCCGTGCAATTGATAGCTGTTGTATTTCAGTTCCGGATGTGTTGAGCTGCTGAGAATCAATGGCTAGCATTATCTGTGCTCCTTCAACCTTCAATGCCTTAGCTATCCATGTGGTTGATCCCCGAAGCCGGTCTTGTTGTTGGTGCTTCAGGCCATATTCAGTAAGGTTAACTCCATTTTAAAACAACATACCCTTCTCCAGCTGAACATCATATATATCCATTGCACGGGGATCCATCATCCAGTCATTCAATGCCTTCACCTCCTGCTCCGACCACAATTGCCGGAGACCTTCTGGGACTTGGTTATTCAGTTTTTCAAAAGCTTCTGTAACCTCTGTCAATGAGCACTGGGCACCCCTCATTTTTCTCCTTAGAAACAATGCTTGTACACGTCAGCCAGCAGGGTCATGGTGAAGGGCATTGTTATACTCACGCATCCGGACCATCTTGACAAAATTGTGGTCATTCATTTGGAAATCAAGTAACTCTTGGCAATGCGGTGTTGCCATCCCCCTTGCAGATGGAGATATTATATTCAGTGAAGACCACAGTGTCTCCATGATCTCCCCATCCACTCTGTCAGTACCAGGAATAAAATTCGGGGCATATCTGGCAAAGCATTCTGTTTTATGCCCATGTACATGCCAAATACCGATCCCAGGCAAAATGCACAGTCCATCTGGTAGAGTGATGAATTTGTTGGACTGAATCCGCCGAGCCAAATTTCTACTATACTGGCAATTGATGTCGTAAAATGTTATCACTTGTTGGTCGGGATTCAATGCATGCTGGACTGCATGCACCAGGGCATAGTCCATGTTTACCTGCCTGTAACCAGCTCAACAAACTCAAGATGACAATTATGAGAACCTACTGTTCTCCCTTCTGAAAGTCAACCATTGCATGGGGGATGAAACATCCATGTCTTGCACATGGTCAGGCCAGGGTACCAGTGTCACCATAGTGTACGGTCCGGCCAGGGTACCGGTGTGATAATAATATACAGTCCGGCCTGGGTGTGGGTGTCACCATAGTTTATGGTCAGGCCAGGATACCGGTGTCACCATAATATACAATCTGGCCTGGGTGTGGGTGTCACCATAATTTATGGTCAGGCCAGGGTATCCAGCCAGGGTACCGGTCACCATAGTGTATGGTCTGGCCAGGGTACTGGTCACCATAATATACAATCCAGCCTGGGTGTGGGTGTCACCATAGTGTATGGTCTGGCAAGGGTACTTGTGTCACCATCATATAGGGCCTGGCCTGGGTGCAGGTGTCACCATAGTTTACAGTCATGCCAGGGTACCCGTGTCATAGTTTATGGTTTGGCCAGGGTACCAGTGTCACAATAATATACAATCCGGCCAGGATGCTGGTGTCACCATAGTGTGCAGTCTGGCCAGGGTACTGGCATCACCATCATATATGGCCCAGCCAGGGTACTGGTGTCATCATAGTGTATGGTCAGGCCGGGGTGCTGGTGTCATGGGCACTGGAACACATATCTGATGCCATTAAGTGATTGTTTTGAGTTATGGTGCATGTCTGTGAGTTTAGGATCATTCCTCCGGCCTATGGCACATGTAACCGGTCCCTAGTACATGCAACCGGTCCCTGGCAGATTACACCGGTCACAGGAACATCACATCGGGCCATGTAACATACACCGGTAGCTATTGAGTGATGTTATTAAATTATGGTGCATGTCTGTGAGTGTAGAATCATTTCTCTGGCCTATGGGACATGTAACCGGTCCCTTGTACATGCAACTGGTCCCTGGCACATTACACCGGTCACAGGAACATCAAATTGGGCTGTGTAACACACACTGGTAGCTATTGAGTGATGTCATTAAATTATGGTGCATGTCTGTGAGTTTAGGATCATTCCTCTGGCCTATGGGACATGTAACCGGTCCCTTGTACATGCAACCGGTCCCTGACACATTACACTGGTCACAGGAACATCACATCAGGCTGTGTAACACACACCAGTAGCTATTGAGTGATGTTATTAAATCATGGTGCATGTCTGTGAGTTTAGGATCATTCATCTGGCCTATGGCACATGCAACCAGTCCAGGCATATATGTTATGAGTTTTTGTTTCTTGGTCTGTGCACACTGGGTAGCTAATATCAAACTGCATTCATTATATGCACATGTCAACACCCTTTATCCCTTTCTTCCCTAACATTGAGCTTGTCTGTTTAGGTATTGTTGTATGTCATCTCCATTCATCAGTCAATTGGTCTCTGTTCCAGTATTCAAAGCCCTGCGGTGTGAGTCAAAGTGTGGATTTGGGTCAGAACAACAACCCAAACACAACACCAACAAAGGACTACGAAATTGTGCGACCGGTCCCTGGAACATGCAACCGGTCCCTGGAACAGTCCACTGGCCTCTGGAACATTACACCGGCCACTGGAACATTGGATCAGGCTCTGGAACACACATCCAAAGCAATTCAATGATGGTTGTGAGTTATGGTGCATGTCTATGCCTTCAGGATTATTCCTCCAGCCTAGTATGGCATATGCAACCTGTCTTTGTAACATGACATTGTAATATGGATATTCAAATGGTGTTTAGAACATATCACTATGCAACACAATAGTCATATAATTGTTGTGTACTATGCACCGGCCATGTGTTATGTGAAATCCATCGCAATCATTCAAGGGGACAAATATGCTACAATACACTGCAAACACCACAAATTGTGAATCAATGACATCACCACCAGCATTGTCCATGCCAAAAATGACTTAATAATGCACCACCAACATGCATGAAATTGAATTTTGGAGCATGTTCCAGATATCCATGTGATATTCGAGAGGTTGGTTGGATATTGTTACGACCATGTCCAACTCCAGATCATATCCGGTTACTCCGGTCACATCGCAGCTCTACCACTCTACTCCGGTCACTCGTCTCCTACTCCGGTCGCGCTCACGCAG
>JAYMGJ010000754.1:0-14774 GCA_037178675.1 Scleroderma bovista
TGACAAGGGTGTGCAGATTGGCAGTCCACTTGAAGGCCACACCCACTGGGTCACATCAGTTGCATTCTCCTTTGATGGTACAAAAATTGTGACAGGCTCCTATGATAGGACCATGAGAGTCTGGGATGATGGAACAGAAGGTCGAATCATCAAAGATACTAAAGCAAATGCATTTGTTAGATCACATGAAGGTTACATGCCTTCAATCAATGGTGAGTTTTGTCAGATATATTATGATGTCCATTCATTTCTATGCCATGTAGAAGAACATAGTTTGCCTCCCACCTTAATGCACTGCACTGATCCACAGCATCACATCACCTGTTCTGCAATCAGATTCTCCTCTACACCAATTTATGCCTTGAACAGTATAGAGAAAGAGTTTTGTTCCTTTGATAAACAAGATTTTCACCAATGTATTAGACTTCATGAAGATGGGTGGATCAAAGGTCCACATGGACAATTGCTTTTGTGGGTGCCACAGAGCCAGAGACAGCCATTTTATAGTCCATGCACTAGGTTAGTTATCCCAAAGGGATGTGTAGAGTTGGACCTGAGTAGAATGGCACATGGGAAGAAGTGGCAACAATGTTTTCAGTTTTGACACCTTTGTATACTAGTACTTCTCTTGAAATGTTGCTATACCAGAGATAAACTAATTGACAAGTTGTTGCAGCCATCATGATATGGAGCACCTCTCTATATATGGACCTTCCTTACTGCATTCTGTCCATTTCTATTCCTTGTTGATCTAAAAGCAAGTGTAGGAACTTAATAGGACAATATACAAAAAGCATATCAGGTAGGCAAATGACTGACAAATATCAGAAAAGATGCCTTGTACAACATTCATCAAGGCATGATGCAGGCACATTTCCAGATAACTACATATTGTAACAGTCTCACTTTTTATCTTATCTAATCATAGCATAGTATCTTATCTAGTGCATCTTATCTATAGGTCTGTCTGGACCACAGCCTCATGCTGTGCATGCTGTATCCCTTGATGTCATTAGCATAGCCTTACCACAGGATGGCAGCTGTGCTCACTGCCTCATATAGCATACAGCCTCATGGATAGCCTTGCACAGGACACATGTAGTGTAGTATATATACCATTGCAATCCAGCACCCAGAGGCTCTCCATTCAAGCTCTCTTTGGGTTTTTGCTCTAAGACACTTGACTCCTACTTTCCTCCTCAGAGTATTGACATGTGGTAGTTCTTTGGGTTGTTTGCCCTTAGGTTGTCTCACATATATGGAAACTGCACCATTCTACTAAAGGGGACTTGGTGAAATAGGCAAGAATAATACTTATCTACTCACATACCATGTACCTCAGGTATATATACTCTCACATGATGCAGTCACTGACCCTTGTAAAGGTGGGTCATCTGCCATGTACATTTGCCTGTAAAGGTGGGACTAGCTGGTGCTGGCCAAAGCATTGTAAACCCCGGCCAGGCCAGCATTTGACTAGGATGGCAAAACCAGGACTGGCTGATGTATGGTATTATGAGTTGTAAGACTGGGACAGGCCAACAGGTGACACACATTGCAAAATGAGGGTTGGCTGGAGGATGAGAAGATGGTACACTTTTACTACACTTTTACTACACTTTTTGGTACACATTTACTATACTGTTTACTACACATTTACTACACATTTTGGTACACATTTTGGTACACTTTCACTACACTTTTCACTACACTTTCACTATGCATTTTTGGTATACTTTTACTACACTTTTTGGTACACCTTTACTACACCTTTACTATGCATTTTTACTACACTTTTTACTACACTTTATGGTACACTTTTACTACATTATTTGGTACACTTTACTACACATTTTCCATACCTTTTGATGACACTTTTGGTTACACTATTCACAATGCTGGTTGTAAACTTTGTGTACCAAAGAGGGGTAGTAAAGTGTGGTACCAGTGTAGTAAAGGTTTACCCACAAATGTAGTAAAAAGTGTAGTAAAAGTGTAGTAAAAGTGTACCAAAAATGCGCAGTAAAAGTGTAGTAAAAAGTGTAGTGAAAGTGTACCAAAAAGTGTAGTAAATGTGTACCAAAAAGTGTAGTGAAAAGTGTAGTAGAAGTGTAGTAAAAGTGTAGTAAAAGTGTAGTAGAAAGTGTAGTAAAAGTATACCAAATAAGTGTAGTAAAAGTGTACCAAAAAGTGTAGTGACAGTTTAGTACATTAGGTTAAGTACCATAGTCATGACTAGATTAACAAGCATACAGTCATCATTAGGTTAAGTACCATAGTCATGACTAGGTTTAGTACTGTAGTCATCATTAGGTTAAGAAGTGTAGTTGTGACTAGGTTTAGCATGGTAGTCATCATTAGGTTAAGAAGTGTAGTCATGACTAGGTTAAGTACTGTAGTCTCACTTCTAGAGTAATATATAACACTATATAGTTTGCCACATCCACTGCACAGCTATATAGTGCTATATAGCTCTATGAATGCTATAATAGCACGTATATCACTATAGACATAACCCCCCTTCTATATAGCAAACCTGTTTTTCCTGATGAGGCTGTCACAATTTACATGGCCCACTGTCCACTGGCTTGAAAGCTGAAAGTTTGCACCTAGCCCATTCCTGTAAGACCTACTTTCATTCCCTTGATTAGTCCTTTTCTTATCATCTTTGCAGACCACTGTCATACAAGCACAACACCAAACTGCTTGTCATGGCTCTTGAAAAGCTTAAAGAGGTGTACTTGGTCAAGGGCCACCTTAATCAGTTGCAATGTGAGGAACTGGCACTCATTGAGCAAGCATATGACAACCCACACAAATGTAAGCTTTCATCATGTATTTGGCAATGAGCTCAGTTTATACGATTTATTTAGGTCTGTCACATATCAAGCATCTGCTCTTGACCCAGCATGCATTCAAGGAGTCTGGTATTGAGTTTTTCAATACCTATGACAAACCATTCCTTGCTATGATATTGAGCCAGTGGAGAAGATCACCAATGTGGTCAGCTTTATTTATATCTTGCTCTGTACTTTCCCTGCTCATGACTTTTACAGTATCTCAACCAATTTCTATTCTTTGAGGCTGACAAGCAAGGCCTTTTCCCTGCATGGATCAAACCTGCAGTTGCACCTATCCCCCCTACCCCTATTTCTTTGTCTCTGCACTTATGCTGGCCAGCAAGGCCATCTGCGATGACACTTATTTGAACAAATCTCAGTCGGGCGGCACCATACATCAGTGCCGAAGAGGCTGTTGCAATAAATGTGTAGTAAAAGTGTAGTAAAAAGTGTAGTAAAAGTGTAGTAAAAAGTGTAGTGAAAGTGTAGTAAAAAGTATAGTGAAAGTGTACCAAAAAGTGTAGTAAATGTGTAGTAAACAGTATAGTAAATGTGTACCAAAAAGTGTAGTAAATGTGTAGTAAATGTGTACCAAAAAGTGTACCAAAAGTGTAGTAAAAGTGTACCAAAAATGCATAGTAAAAAGTGTAGTAAAAGTGCACCAAAAAGTGTAGTAAAAGTGTAGTACAAGTGTACCAAGAAGTGTAGTGAAAGTGTAGTGAAAAGTGTAGTAGAAGTGCAGTAAATGTGTAGTAAAAGTGCACCAAAAAGCGTAGTAAAAGGGTAGTAGAAGTGTACCAAGAAGTGTAGTAGAAGTGTACCAAAAATGTGTAGTAAAAGTGTAGTAAAAGTGTACCAAAAAAATGTAGTAAAGTGTACCAAAAAGTGTAGTATCAATTAGGATGTGTTGTGTAGTGTTTGTAGTGTAGTGTTGATTACCAAAAATGCGGAGTAGTTGTGTTGTGTTTGTGCTATAGTGTTGATTACCAAAAATGTGTAGTAGTTGTGTTGTGTTTGTGTTGTAATGTTAATTACCAAAAATGCGTAGTAATTGTGTTCTGTTTGTGTTGTAGTGTTGATGATCAAAAATGTGTAGTATCAATTACCAAGTGTTGTGTAGTGTTTGTGTTGTAGTGTTAATTACCAAAAATGCATAGTGTCAACTAGGAAGTGTTGTGTAGTGTTTGTGAGGTAGTGCTGATTACCAAAAATGTGTAGTATAATTGTTGTGTAGCAAAAATGTAGTTTTAGTTTGTAGTTGGTACTGCTACTGTGGGTCCAAAATTTGACTAAGTGCCCAAAAATGCCAAAAATGTGATATTGTGGACACTGTTTGTCATGCCTCCTGCACAACATGGCAAACTCGACCAAACAAATGCCTTTTCCTACTATGTGGGAGTGGGCTCTACACAACAAATGTTAGTGTTGGAGCTAATGGTAAGTTTCCCACTACCACTACATTTTAACTTGTCTAACAATGATACTAATAGGTTATTTGACTACACAAGACTTGCTAGTGCTGGAGCTAATGGTAAATTTCCTTGTCTAACAAGGGTACCAATAGGTTATTTGGCTACACAACAAATGTTAGTGCTGGAACTAAAAGTAAGTTTCCCACTACTACTACATATTAACTTGTCTAACAAAGGTGCTAATAGGTTATTTGACTACACAAGACTTGCTAGTGCCAGAGCTAATGGTAAGTTTCCTGGCACTACCCCATATTGACTTGTCTAACAATGGTACTACAGTAGAACTTCTCGTAACGCATAACTTCCCAGTGCATGATTCTCCCAATGCATGAGGTTTAGGCTCTGCCTGAGTTGGGCGGCAGGGGACCATGCATACCACATAATCAATGATTATTTTGGCATAAATATGCATTATCAGGGCACAAAATCTACCATGTTAGCAATTACTTAAGCAACAAAAAAAATCCCAAGATGGGTTTTGTTGCATAAAGTAAGCCTTAACCTCACTGCTTCTTTTCTCCATGGAACAAGGCTTCCCTGGGCCGGAGTGTAAATGGAAACCTCAACTCAATCATGTGCCATACAAACCCCAGAAGCCCAGAGTTGAAGCAGCCCCAAATGGGGATAATGCAAAGAGCTCAGCAAAGTGTCGAAACCCAACAACACTCGAATCTTACTCTGCATGACTGGATTACTGTATTTGCCTACATTGATGCTCATCCAGGCCAGTCCCAGGATGCCATAGTTGAGCACTTCAAAACCTGTCACAAAGGTGCACTCATATTTAACCAGTCAACATTGTCTCAAAGGCTTTGAGACAGGAAGAGCCTAGAACAACATGTCAATGAATTTCCGAATGCATTGTCCTCCAAATGGCCACATATAGTCACATGCCCAGACGTTGATTGAGCTTTATTTCTATGGGTCAAGCATATGGAAGAAAAGAGAGAGACAGTAAATGGACCTATGCTTGTTGCCAAGTGTGCAAAGTTCGAAGAGCAATTCAATGTGCCTGATGCAGAGCAGTTGAAAGGTGATTGGTGGCTTGATAGTTTCAAGAGAGCATATGGTCTCTGAGAGTATCGCAGGCATGGCGAGGCAGCATCAGTGGACTTGGTTGCTGTGGAGGCAGAAAGGACTCGTCTCAGGTCCATCTTGGCCAAGTATGCCCCAAAAGATTGTTTTAATTTTGACGAGACAAGTTTGTTTGCCTTGTAAGTCACCATGAATGCCAATGAATGGCACTGAAAATCATTTATGACAGTGTGCCACCAGATTGCGGTCTCACAACACAACAAATGAGTGGAAAGAAGCAGGATAAATTCTGAATCACAATGGGACTTGCCTGTAATGCAGACAGAAGTGAAAAGCTCCCTATCCTTTTTATTGGGAAGTATGCAAAGCCTCAATGCTTCAAGAATGCATCACCTGAATCTCTGGGACTTTATTACCATAGCAATAAAAAGGCTTGGATGACCATGGTCCTGTTTGAGGAGTATGAAATAAGGTTATTGCACAAATGCTAGGCTAACTTTCTACCAAACAGGTGGCTCAAGTCCCTTGACATCCGGATGCATCAGTAGCATAGGAACATCTGCCTGCTCATTGACAATTTTTCTGGGCATTTTGTTGACTATGAACCCCACAACATTCATGTTGAATATTTCAAGCCAAACCTGACATCATATGTTCAGCCCTGCGATGCTGGGATTATCCGTACAACAAAGGTACTCTACCATCATGCATTCTGCTTGCAGGCAATGGAACTTGACGATGCTGGAGAGCAGGACATCTACAAAATTGATTTATGTGAAGCAATGCTCCTGGTGGTCGAGGCTTGGAACAAGGTGAAGCCCTCAACCATCATAAATTGCTGGAATCACACAAAGATCCAGCTGGATCCTGAAATCAGTTCCATCACAGCTGCACCTGCCGTAGGCATACCACTTGCCCCATTTCCAACAGGGAACACTGCTGCTTGGATTCTTGTTTGAGAATTTGTGATATCAGATGAAATGCACCTCCCTGAAGTCAAGAAACAGCTCCAGGACCTTCTTGGATCTTCCTACACTGCAACTGATTGGGATCCAGCTCTCAAAATCATCATGGATGCTGAAAATAATGTTGAGAAGGCACTGGAAGGCCTTGACCACCTCACCGTTCCCATATTCGGATGCCCAATTGGTCAATTCTCTGTGATGCACATTTCCCAACTCTGAACTCCACTTGTGGCATCCTCAGACCTCCCACAGCTTTTTGAAGCTGAAACAGACCTATCAAATGCTGTGAATAGCCTCAGGGACCACAAACGAATTGTTGGAACACCACTTACATTGGAGGAGATGCTGAATCCAGTTGAGGAGCTGGAGGTTGGAGATTCCATGTACAGGTTTGAGAATGGGGATGGTGAAATTGTGGCCCAGGTGAATCACGAGATGGTGGTGTCATGCACCAAACAGGTTTGGTACAGTGAACATGGAAGATAACACCTATATCAAATGATCCTTATGTGAAGGATAGGCACAACAGACCCTCATCGTAGCCATCTATCACACAAGAAGACTATTCTGATGCAAGAGATGAATGCCAACGCTGACAGTCATCCCTTGCACAAGAACCACCTGTCAAGTCCAGGTCTACTCTGGTAGGGGGTCCGGTCAGGTCCGGACGGAAACGGACGAAGGGAGAGGGCAGAGGGCTGGACAAGAGATTAGTCCGGCCGGAGTTGGTGACCGTTTGGATTCAACGACTAAGGACAACAAGTGTTGATCCCTTGCGTAGGTTCCGGTCAAGAAGGGGAGACGGAGACAGAGACGGAGATGGGCAAGATCAGGAGTAGAGACTATGGTTGATTTCAGACTAAGGTCTACAAGGCAAACTACAGTTTACTTATACTAAGTAGAAACTAGGGTCGAGTACATACGGTGACAAGTAAACAACCTAATAGCGGACAAGGGATGACTGGAGTTAGGACTAGGTCAGGTCTGGTGAAAATAAAATCAGGTCCGATGAAAATAAAGTAGGTCCGGTGAAAATACTACAAGGTATGAGATATAACGAGTTCACGGAGAACTCATGTCAAGGCAGGGTAGACGGGCAAGTGTGGTAAAGACTGTATGCGGGCTAGACCAAGGGTTGTAGTTAGTGGAAGGTTATCTGTGCGACCATTGACCGGAGTAACTGAGAACGACCGGAGTTGAGCTGTAGGACTGCGATGTGACTGGAGTAACCAGATATGATCCGGAGTTGGACATGGTCGTAACACCACCAAGAAGCAGAAGAAACTGAAGGAATAACGTCATTATGGTATGAGAAAGGAATGCACACTTCTGCAGTCCAACTCCCATATTAGAATGATCAAAGAAGCCAAAGAATTGATGGAGAAATGAAGGAGAAAGAGAAGAAATGATTTTTAGTGCCCAAATGTCATTTTTAGGCACCCAGTGCCGGCATTCCAATATTTTGAATAGCTCTGCCATTTCTTAAGCTATCGGGCATGTGATTATACCATCAGAGAGCCTAGAACGTGGTCTATCTGCCTGTCAAGTTCCAATGCAAATCCGTTCATTTCCCACGGAGATATTCCCCCTGCAGTCGAGACGTTTGTCTCATCGCTCACTATGGAGTCTGTATTTTCTCTGGATCGTTTCTCCACTATTGCTGCAGATCTCCACTATGTCCTGCTCTTAGGACAGCCTCTCCCAGAGTTCCCGTGCACTGTCTGGCACATATCTTCCTAGCCTGCTCCCTCAGTCCCCCTCATTCTCAGCCAGCACGCTTTCCTCGTCAGCCCTGCATCAAGGACGTACTTTGGTCATCTTAGGTCTATTGTCAAGCTTGAAAAGTCTTCTCTGGTCGTCTCTGTGTCCCCTGAGCCCTCAGCCTATGGTCCCTTCCTCCCAGATACTTGCCATGTCCATCTTCCTCTGTTGTTCGTCTCACTTCCCTGGATGCATCGAATTCAATACTCTGTCCACTTCCCCACTTTCAGATGGCATCCCTCAGCACCATGACAGTTATACCCCCACTTTATAGTGCTGTTAGGAAGAAGAACCCTCTCTTATTCTTTCCCAGAAGAGAACTCCTCAAGGGAGCCCATGGTTGTGCTTCAGTGGCACTAGAACATATGCACTATACCTTATTGTATGCTGACCCCCCTAAAGACCTCTGGACCCCTGGTACCCTTCTTGTGGCTGTTCTGTTTCGGATCAATTCCCCTATTTATCCCAGGTCTTCCCCATTGTTCTCCCATCAAATTCCTGATGATACACAGCCTCCCATCAAACTTCTTGGGCAGTGCATCAATGACTCCTTCTGCTGTGCAAGTGACTCATCCCTTGCTTACTGATGCTCTTCTGTCATCAGTATTATTCTATCCCTTTTGCATTTTTGGTATATTACTCAGCTGATGACTCACTCCCTTACCAATCAGTCTTGTCATGCAGCTTACTCATTCCTCAGCAGCTTATTCATGCTCCCTATGCTTACTCATTCCTGCTTATGCCTTGCTTACTGATAGCTTACAAACCCCTTACAAAGCTCTTACCAATCCTTGACAAATTTTGCTTATTCCCTTCTCTTTTTGTACTTCAATGCTGTGTCCCCCCATGTATTTAAACCCCTGGGCTCAGCCCAGTGATAAGAGACCTGAATAGTATGAAATTATCCCTCTCTCAGACTCTGTCAGTCAGTATCCCCTCAGCTCTTTGAGTCTTGTAGGCTTCAGTGAAGGTCTAAAGGCTCTGATATCTCAAGTTTATTCAATCTATTCAAGTCCAAGTATTTCTCTAGGCTCAAGTGGAGTCTATCTTGTAAATCCTTCATCTCCCATTGCTCCTGGACATCAGGAGCCCCCTTGCCCCTTTGTTGCACCAGTCTCTAGGTGTAGTATTGCTACTTCAGTCTCAGTCAACTCAATCCCCACTTTGACACTTCCTAGGCTTTAGGAAGAGTCCAGACCCCTATCCCCTTCATCATCTACTGCTCCTGTACCCCAGGAGTATCCTGGCATCACTGTCTGCATCACTCTGTTGGTGTAGATCCCCTTTCCCCCTCCTCAGCATATCCTCTCTGGACACCACAGAGGCAAACCACCACTTGCACTTTTTCGTAGTCCTTTGTTGGTGTTGTGTTTGGGTTGTTGTTTCAACCTAAACCCTCACTTTGACTCACAGCGTGGATCAAATGATGGAAGTCTTGTGGGTGAGATGGTTTGGAGTCATGCCTGGCCACCAATGGGGTATTAAAAAAGCTTGCCTTCCAAAAATTGGATTCATCCCAGACTCCCCTGGTGCATTCAGGTTTCTTGACCCATCACTAGTGCTCCGTGCCTGCCACCTCATTCCAGCTTTTCTGAGGGACATACAGACTCTCTTCTTCCTCATGGCCCTTCCATAGCATGAGAAAATGGTGGTACTGATGATTGGACAGCGTACTATGTCAATATGCAAGTGTTATTCTCTAATTTTACTAAAACATAACTGAGTCTCCTGTTATCACCTAGTTTTGCTGATCATGACATGTATGCTCGTTTTATAGGTTTCGGTGTTGGCCACAACGCTCAATACCACCAGTACACCACCAACTTGGAAAACCAGGACTCTGAGGGGGATGACATCCTCGATGAAAGCCCCCAAGTTCCTGGCAATTACCAGGAGAGTAACACCAATGCAAACTGTTGCAGTGGTGGGACTGGATGTGATGCTGACATAGGTACAGATGGAAAAATCAGAGAAGATACCTTTGAGGATGATGAGGAAGAAGCTTCTGAGGATAGTGACATCAAAGATACACCAGATCAATTTTCGGATATGGAGAATGAGAGTGAAAATGAAGGAGAGGGCCCTCAGTTCAAGTTCTGAGTCTCAATGCCTGCCACTGGTGACTTGAATGTGCCAAGTGCTCACCATGGGCAACAGGGACTCTGGAGGCATAAAGTATAGCTTGTACTAGTAGTACAGAAACTCTTTGGATTGCACTGCACTCCGAGTCAATATTGCACAAACACAAGGAAATCAGGGTTCCTCAAAAGACAGGCTACATGACACTACAAAATGAAAGATTGAGTGGCCCATGTCATTGATGTCCTAGTACTTGGCGATAATAATACAAACAAGGGGAATATGTAGTCATAGCTATAAAAGGGGTCTGGTTGCTCTGGAACAAATGCTGTTATTAGGCAGACACACATCATTGGAGTTGGTACAAAGTTATACCACGCTTGTGTCTCAGAGAGTGTGTCAAACAATGTATTGCCAGCAGCACAGAATTCGCCTGTGGGACATGGTGCCCCCACTCCAGTGGCATCACCATGCTGAGCTGCATCCTTGGCATCCCAATCTTCCTCAGATAGTTCCACAGCGGTCATCGGTACTGGTGGAGCTGCTGGCAACGGGTTGGGAGAAAGAGAAGAAATGAATTTTAGTGCCCAAATGTCAAAATTAGGCACCCAGTGCTGGCATTCTGATTTTGTGAATAGCTCTGCCATTTCTGAAGCTATCAAGCATGTGACTATATGGTCAGAAAGCCTAGACCATGGTCTATCTGCCTGTCAAGTTCCAACATAAATCCATTCATTTCCCACAGAGATATTTCACCTGCAATCCAGATCTCCACTCTATCGCTCACTATGAAGTCCACATTTTCTCTGGAATGTTTCTCTGCTATTGCAGCAGACCTCAACTATGTCCTGCTCTTGGGACAGCCTCTCCCAGAGCTCCTGTGCACTGTCTGGCACATATCTTCTGAGCCTGCTCCCTCAGTCCCTCTTGTTCTCAGTCAGCGCATTCTCCTTGTCAGTCCCACATCACACACATACTTTGGTCGCCTCAAGTCTATCATTAGACTTGAAGATTCATATCTGGTTGTTTCTGTGTGTCCTGAGTCCTCTGAATATGGTCCTTTTGTCCCAGAGTCCTGTCACATTCATCTCCCGCTGTCATTCATCTTGCTTCCCTGGACATGTCAAATCCACTACTTGCAATTCTCTTCCCTGCTATCCCACAGCAAACACAAATGATACAGTGCTCTAGATCCCTTCTTAGGAACCCTTACAGAGTACAGAACCTTCTCCCTACTGCTCTAGAGAAGACTGTACTTGGGAAGCACCAAATTTCGCATTTTTGCCCTACAGAAGCTCAACCCAAGGGATTTGTGACACTCTGTGACCAGCTGTGACTCTACTTGTCATTCCAGGCCCCCTGACACTGCTCTTCTGGTCGGATCAGTTCTTCTATTATCCCTCAGCCACTCCCATCAGTGGCACTGTTTCAGAAGCTCATCTCCAGATCTAAAGTTCAATAAATCATAGATTGTGCTTCCCTTCTTTCTGAGTCACACAGAGTCACTCTGGCTCACTCTCCTCACTCTGCTGCGCATTATTCATCCCCTCTTGGCATTACAAATCTCCATTATTATTATTCCCCTTATCAATCACTTACCAATCATCCTTCAAATCATGCTTATTATGCTGCTTATCAATTCATGACTCATGCCCCTATGATTCATATGCATTATGTCATCGCATATGCTCATTTAGCTTCAATCTACTCATCCCATGCTTTCCCCCCCTCTCCTTTGGGCCCCATGCAATGATTTTTCCATATTCTTGGTTATGCACCCCTTTTTACCTATGTTTTTGCTCTTTCTTTTGGCTCAGCAGCTTGTTTAGGCTCTCCCCATCAATTACTCAGCCTGATTACACTGCTTACTGATCGCTTACCAATTTCTTATCAAGCACTTTGTCATTTGTGCTTACTGGGCCACAGCCCCTCCTGTATATAAACCAGCAGCCAAAGGCTGCAAGGAAGTGTCTGCTTCCCCCTCAATAAAGCAACCACATTCACTCCTACTCACTGTCTATAAGCTCCCTCTCTGTCCTTGGACTTGTAGGTCACTCAGTGCTGGTCTAAAGCTCCTACATTGCTGTTTATCAGATACATCTTGTATCTGATCATTTCTCTAGGCTGAAGCGCAGTCTAAGTCATCTGTCCACTCCATCCCATCACTGTCCATCACATTCTTGAAGCAGGAGCTGTCCCCTTGCTTCCCCCTTGCTCCATCACTGCTGTTACACCCCTATTGTCATTCCATCATCGCTCTTCATCCCCAGGGCTCTTCCTAACCACTGTGGTAGCCTGAAGAAGAGTCAATCCCATCCCCAGTTGCATATATTCCTCATCAGAAGCCCTTCCCTTCCCCCCTGCACCTTGCCTAAAGGCATGCAGTATATCCCCCACAGGAGATTAGATACCAGATACACAAAGGAAGACCACCACTCACATATTGCTGTCATTTGGTGTTGGTTGTTGGTTGTTCTGACCTCTTCCCTCACTTAGGCACACAGTGTGTGGAGATAAGGGAAAGGGCACAAAGTGCTGAGGTGGAATAGAATTTTTCCTGGTGTTCATTGTACATCTTATACATTTGTCATATATCAGAAGTGCCCATGTACACAATCTCATCTGGTCTAATTGCTTACTGTCTGATCAAGTAAAACATCACATTGATGGAGTGGTCTTGTAATCATACTCATGTGGGTGGAAATGTATCAGCAGATAACACCATGATAAGTCTGAGAAGGACAGCAATGTGGGATATTTTATCATGACTAGCTCCTAACTCTATCTTGTAACCATACTCATGTGGGTGGAGAGGTGTCACCAGATAACACCATGATAAGTCTGAGATCAGGACAGCAATGTGGGATATTTTATCTTGACTAGCTCCTAGCTCTATCTTGTAACCATACTCATGCAGGTAGGAAGGGGAACAAGATCACACCCTGATAAGTCTGACATGATGACAGAAAAATGGGACATCTTGTCATGACTTATCTTTGTGGTTCATTTGATCAAGCAGTCCTGAAAGTCAAAGGATTGTTGGATGTCAACATGTAGATGGTGTCTGAAACTGCCAGCATACTAATGAGCTAATCCTGTCATAGGTATCTATGCCACCCTGGATTATCTAACCTTATATTTTGCTGTATCAGAATGATTTCCTAGATTATACCTGTTAAACATGAAAATGGTAGACAATGCATTATCTAATTCTCATTGATTTCCTGATGCAATGGGCAGCCAAGATTCACATAAGGTTGACTGTACCCAGTCTTCCAAGAAGCATAACATTATGTTCCATTGGTATGATGGTACCTCAGGTGTCCATCCCTGTACAGTGCACCCAGCCAGATTCAGATTAGGCCCCTCAGTATATAGTCCAACAGATAGGACCTAGGTATGTCCATGAAAAAGAGATATCCAGTAACTAAGGCTATCACTATCCAGAACTTAAGGCATGAACCCACACTCAGTCAATGGCCAAGATTCACATAAAGTTGAGAAGTGTTTCTTGGAGCCAATGACCCCTTCCTATATGGAACTGACAGAATGGTCCCTCCTGGTTGCTCCCACCTCCACTCTGTCACTTGCTTTACAGCCTGGCTGGATTTACAGCTCCCCTGTAAATCAACCTGTGAATCCCTGCTTTCAACCCACTTTCCTGCACTTTCCTGCACTTTCCTGCACTTTACCACTTGAACACCTGAGCCTGATTTGTGGGTCCATGCCTCATCCTTGTGTCACACCATGAGGCTAGTACTTTGCATGACTGTGCCTGCAGTGAGTTCTGTACCCTCTGCTCTCATCTCCCCTTTCTGACTGCCTGGTTTGCAACATCAGCAGATGTCTTTTGCCCATTCCAGATGTGGCAAGCATTTGCCTGCCTACTGGTGTTTGTGTACTGCTGGTTGGTGCAAGCTGTTGATCAATACACCTGCCATTGATGGACCTTCATACCACTATTGGTCACTCACTATCATGGACAACCTGTATTATTTGAGGTGCACTCAGAAAGCAACTCTGTACTCAGTATGAATCTGTTGGCAATGATTATCTAGCTGTTATTATTAAACTCATTCTAGTCCTTGTCAAACATGTCCATGTCACAATAAAGAGGCTCAAACTTGGGTCTTCACAATCATGCTCAATGCCTTGGCAGTGAGGAACACTTTTGTTGCTCTCCTTCATTTGCTTCATCTGTATAACTCACTCCCAAGGTCCATTCATTTATTGCCATACCAACATGCAAAGAACATCTATATCTGTATGGGTAACCCTCTTACCAAGCTTGTTGTCGATGCCCACATCCAATATCATCTTGGAAACATCAATGCATTCCAACTTGCTGATGCATTGCAATATATCTTTGGTTGTATTGGTGCTTTGACTGGTATGTACAGGTACAAATACAAGGTTGGTTTATTACTCTCATGACCACACCTTTCAGTTCACATGACAAAGGATCTAAAGCATCTTATCTACTATCATTTCAATACTGGTCCAGTCAGCAAGGGCCCTGGTTGTGGTTTCTGGACACCTGGATGGCATGTTTGGCTGTTTTTTATGCATGGAATTGTTCCCCTTCTTGAGTGCTGGTTGGGCAACCTCCTTGCTTGACAATT
>JAYMGJ010000755.1:0-17399 GCA_037178675.1 Scleroderma bovista
CCCCACGAACGTTGGCATTCGCCCGGGCCCCTCGGTCTAGCATCGGTCTCGGTCTTCTACCGCCTGGTCGCACACCAGGCAAAAATCTGTTCCCCAAGCTTACAAAGACACCTATGAAGGAGGCAGCGGACCGTATTCGACGGGATCTATTGGGGGATGTCCAAGGTTCTACGAGGAGCACGGCCGCCATAGAAAGATCCCAAGCATATGGGTATGGGCCTAGCGTAACCAAGGACGACACCATGAGTACTATCCCGACGCCGCCTTCACTTTCGCGGTATACGCGGCATGCATATCCCCTTGCTGCTGACACTAATGACACTGACGCAAGCTTGGAGGCTATGATGCGGCGCGTGGGGCTTAAGGTACCAGAGTCGAGCTCGGGGAAAAGTGCTACGGGTTTTGGGACCAGTGCACCACTGCAGCGCGGTCCTGACACGGGGTTGTTGGTCCCTCCTGTATTCCAGCATGATTTACACACTCCGGATCACGAAGTATCAGACGTCTTCCGCCTTCATCAAGAAGAGCAGTCTGTGATTGGCGTGGGGCCCCGAACTCATTCCCGTACGGATTCGGACTCGGACTCGGATTCTCTCAGTGACGAACCTGCGCAGCCTGGGCAACCCTCTACGGCATTCCTCATGGCTTCTGCACGCGATCCCGACCCGGACGACTCTTTTGCTTCCTCTAGTTCCAATCGCTCGAGCGATTCGCTCGGTGCGGAGGAATACGGTGCAGAAGAGGTGGCTGGGGCCCCTGTCCATCCCTTTGCACGTGCGATGGCGGATGAAGGAGATGGGTTCGATGACAGTTTTGACTCGGTGGATGGAGAGGTCGGAGGCAAATTTGAGGGCGAAGTTGAGGAGACGGTGTTTGGAATTCCGCCTGCACAGCGGCAGCAAGGGGCCAAGACGCGTGCAGAGCTGAGGATGTTGGGGGAGGACTTACTTCAGGATACGATGGGTATCGGGAATCAGCTTGCCAAGGTTGGGAGGGTGGAGGAGAGTCCGACGCCGTTTGGACGAAGTTGATGGTGTTCACCAGTGTGTGCCAATTTGTGCTTTGAATTCACGCCATGGCTGGTCGATTTAGAAAGCATTAAGGTGCTTAGGTAGTAGTACCTAGCGATCCGCCCGGTCGCGGCCTCAGTGATTTATGAAGGAATCTGATTGTTTGGTATTGTTACGTACGTGAATTTACGGAGAGCATGCTCTCTCCTCCTTTCCTCCATCTCTTACAGTCGTTCTGCCTTGTGTATGCACCATCTTAATATCCACGCGCCAGCACATTTTCTTTGAGCTCGATCCACCTGCTCTCAATCTACTGGATAGGCGACGCCTACCCCTTAGCATGGCGGCAGGTGGCAAGCTATCTGTTACTGTGGCAAAAACCGGGGAACATCATTGAAGTCCGTTCACCGAGCCGGGTTCTAAGTTCTGATCTTCTCTATATGCAACTCGTGTCGGTGACAACCCTTCTGATTAGTACACTCAGCCTGCTTGCTACATGACACCGCCTACACATTGGACACATCAATGGTGGATGGTGGAGAAAGCAGATGGTACTGCGCTTTGACCTCGCCGTGTGTTGCGGTGTTTAACGTCCCCACCTTTCACGGTCTACTTTGCTACCCACATCTAATACTAATCTGCCTATCCATGTTGTACACGCTTCATGATGGTGACTGAGAGCAGAGTATAGTACTTGTATGCATACACTTCTTGGCACATGACCGCGTGTGTGGGGGGAGCGGAAGGAGCTTGTCCATCGCATTCAAGCCCAAAGCAATGTACAACATTCCCCTGCTTTACTCTTTTCCCTAGCGAAATCTGGTTGGATCAGAATGATACCTACAAACCGCACCGCAGCACACTCGCTCTACCGCATACCCATCCAGGCGGGTTCCCTGGCTTTCACCAATGTCACTGCCCTCAGGACCTCCATGGTGAGAGCTGCACCGAATAGGGCAACTTCGGGTACCACACGAAATGCTCTCAAGAGTGCTGGCTCGGTTCGTCAGGGAATATCTTCCGCGCGCAGAGGGTTGGCTACTGCCGCGCACAGTGAGTAACGCCCAAACTCTGCCAGAGGGGGCAACGACCATGTATGGGTTGATACCTAGATTTGTCACTGTCAACTCGGAAGCCTCATTTCGACAAGATCTTGATCGCGAACAGGTACTACTGTGAAGAGTTCTTTTTATTCATATGAGCTAACCAGCATTTAGGGGCGAAATCGCATGCCGCGTCATTCGCACGGCAAAGAAGCTCGGTATCAAGACGGTCTCTGTGTACAGCGAAGTCGACGCCAATTCCCTCCATGTACTTGAAGCAGACGAAGCATATTGCATCGGACCAGCGCCGTCATCAGAGAGTTATGTTTGTATTGTCCCTAGTGCTGAGGAGACAGCATTGACTGCTGTCTTAGCTACGCATTGACAAGATTATCGAAGTGTGCCATAAGAGCGGAGCGCAGGTCAGCCTCAGACACGCGGTAACTGTGATCTAATACTGATGCATCTTACTATAGGCCGTTCACCCCGGGTAAATTCCACGATGGTTGGGTGCTAGAACCATCCTCACAACTTTGGTTGTAGTTACGGCTTCCTGAGCGAGAATGCCAAATTTGCCGAACGACTGGTCCAGGAAGGTATTGTATTCATTGGCCCTCCTTCGAGCGCCATAGTTTCGATGGGGTCAAAGAGGTGAGCACTATCATGCGCCCTTGTGTTACCTTAGCCGATCAACACAAATATATCCAGTGAATCCAAGAATATCATGCTGGGTACGTGCACTGAAAATCGGATTTCCCTAGCACGCCTGAGCATTCCCATCTTAGCTGCTGGTGTACCCTGTGTGCCAGGATACCACGGCACAAACCAAGATCCGAATCGTCTGTTTTCTGAGGCTGAGAAGATTGGTAGGTTTATCTTCATGCATTCCAACGCCACAGATCAGTCATACGTGATGGTCACACGTGTTCAGGATATCCTGTCCTGATCAAGGCTATTCATGGGGGTGGCGGTAAGGGTATGCGTGTTGTATCCAATCCTAGCGAGTTTATGGATGCTCTTGAATCGGCCAAACGCGAGTCACTCAAGGCATTCGGAGATGACGGTGTCTTGGTGGAGAAATTTATCGAACGACCTAGACACATAGAAGTGCAAGTGTTTGCAGACACCATGGACGGAGTTGTCAGCTTGTGGGAACGGGACTGCTCAGTGCAGAGGCGTAATCAGAAGATCATCGAGGAGGTCCTCTCGAATTCTCAATGTCCCTAACTAATACTGACGTTGCTACGTAGGCGCCTGCACCTGGTCTTTCTCCTGAATTGCGTGCGGACTTGTCTGAAAAAGCTGTTGCCGCTGCAAGGGCTGTTCACTACGTCGGTGCGGGCACGGTGGAGTTCATCTTTGACAATGACACACAGAGGTTCTACTTCATGGAAATGTTCGTGCTAAAAGCCTACCGTGGAATCTGGGACTGAACTTGTGCTAGGAATACGCGATTACAGGTGGAGCACCCCGTCACTGAAATGATCACGGGACTGGATCTCGTGGAATGGCAACTCGAGGTACGTCACATTGCATTCTCGTGTCTGGCGTACATGGACCGCTGTTACAGGTTGCAGCAAGAAATCCATTACCACTCACTCAATCTGCCATCCCTCTCGTTGGTCACGCATTCGAGGCTCGCATTTATGCAGAGAACCCGCGCAATGACTTTCTTCCCGATTCTGGATCACTTCTCTATCTCTCCACGCCAGTTCCAACGCATACATTCGCTCCTTCGTTAACTCCGCTCTCACCTGGGACAGCCCAGCCCACTCGACGCGAGCCAGACACTTCTTCTGCCATTGCTCCGTCGCTTCGCCTAGAACAGGGGTTCACACAAGGAGCACAGATAGGTGTATTTTATGACCCAATGATAGCAAAGCTTGTTGCACACGGACGAGACCGAAATGAGGCCTTGCGAATCCTTCGGCGAGGATTGGAAGAGTACAAAGTCGTTGGGGTCTCTACCAATATTGAATTTTTGCGAACCCTTGCAGGTAATGAGGCATTTATCCAAGGAGATGTTGAAACTGGTTTTATCAAGGTGGTTGCATTTCTGTACAGTTATATGGATGCAAATACTTACGAACAGTGTTTCAGAGATACCATGCAGAACTGTTCCCTCCTGTTCCCGAACCATCACCAGAGCTCTTAGCTCAAGCTGCTCTTTATGTCGCTCTCCGGGATATCCCAACCTCTGGTGGTCATTTGTCACCTTGGACATCACTTGGGGCACGGCGCTTCAATGGAGATGTGCAAGAACGGACGGTTACTCTTTCCAAAGATGAGCCATCATCAATACCTATCACTGTCAAACTCCGGTCAACGTCCCCTGACTACTTCGACATCACAGTAGCTCGCTCTTCTGGTCCTTCTACCACGTTCACTTCTGTCTATGCACGGTTGACGTCACCGAATACTCTAGCCGCTTTCTCTCAGCGGACTACGGTGGTATCACAACCTCCATCACCTGCGTTGCTATCATCTACTTCTGAACGCTTACATATTTTTTCTGCTAATGGGGCCAAGACCACTCTGGCTCTTCCAGCACCTTCGTGGTTACTATCCCTTGGCGGGGACCATCTGGCTGCGAGCAAAGGGGCCCTGCGTGCACCAATGCCAAGCTTGGTCGTTGAAGTGAAGGTGGCTGTAGGCGAGAGAGTGGAGAAGGGTCAAGCAGTGGTCGTATTGGAGAGTATGAAGACGGAGACTGTATTGAGGTCTGAGGTAGCTGGTGTTGTTAAGGCTGTTGGATGTATGAAGGGGGAAATGGTGGAGGAAGGCAGAGAGCTCGTGGATATTGAGACGGATGAAGGAGTGGATTGCGATTAGGCTCACCCTTGCAGGGCATAGGAAGATGTGTATAGTCCGTGTGACTCTAAGATTGATGTATATTACGCGCTATCTTCAACTCGAAATGCCGCCTGCGTCGGCAGAACCCTTACTTGACGAATTGAATTGGAATGGCGAAAGTGAATTACAGTTATTCAAGGAGTACAATTTGCTTACTACTGAAGTGTATTGAAAGGTAAAAATTCCAAAGAAGGCAAAAAGTTCAGTCGTAGGACGTTCTCACGATATAACGAAGTCCCAGAACCCTTGTCAAGCAAGGGAACTTCTAGGGGCTGTCTAGATTTGGTGTCCAATGAAGCAGTCTTCACTCATTTCATCTCTCCCATCATTCGACCGAACTGGATTACTACAAGTTGCTAGGCATCCCTCGAGATGCATCGCAAGGCGACATCAAGATCGCCTATCATCGTACCCTCCTGCAATCCCATCCAGACAAACGTGCAAAGTCTTCAACTCCCGCCAGCACCGTCTTCTTCCCTCATTCTTCGAGCGATGTCGTAGACATTGCTCTGATAAAAGAAGCATACAAAACTTTGATCGATCCTTCTCTGCGCGAGGCATATGACACTTCCCTCAACCGAGAAGCTTCAAATGGACGAGGGCCACGGCCAGCCCAGGTCGTCTCACTCGAGGAGTTTGTCGTGCATGATAGAGAAGGAACTGATGCGACGGAGCAGGAATGGCGCTATTCCTGTAGGTGCGGCGGAATTTACCGCATCACTGAAGATGATCTAGAATGCGGACGGCACCTTGTAGGGTGCCAGAGCTGTTCAGAAGTTGTATGGGTCGGGTATGAATTGGTGGAAGATTAGCGACTCCGTCTCGAAGCTGTTACCTCCACCCGTTCCGAGGTTTTCTGGCTCGTCTGGCCCGCCTCTCATCTCTGGACCACCCTGTAATTCTTTGTTTTCACAACAGTTGTTACCGTATTCACTCCTTTACTCTTATTCAATCAATCGTGCAGTGAGAACTTACACTTCCGGGAAAATTTACCATACTAAACCCAGTTATGCAGAATACTCTTTTCGTTCCCAGAAGAAGACAGTCACAAGGACACTAATGCCGTACCCGCCATATCAATCCTCAAAACTGCCCTGCAACAAAATCTCAGGTTGACCAAGGCAGATGATCTCAATGGGGCGCTTTCATGTTCTATCCGTTGTGTGGTCACGAACAACATCGAATTCCTCTCGAAGAGCAGCTAATAGGCAATCATGACGGTCTGTTTAACTTCTAAAAGGTTTGCAATCACTCTCATAGTCACCATTCAGTTGATCATCTCGACGGCATGAAGGCATGGGTTAAACAACTTGTCAGAGCCATTGAGATGTCTGTTCTGGAAAACTCAGGATGTATAGTGCCCCCACTCCGACCGGTGTCAATTTTTCGTAGTTCGCTAAGGTATCAAATTCTTGTACCGACCAGCTAAAACATCCATTTCCAGCTGTTCCCTACCACCAACACGGAGTCATTGAACATTCTCGTCAAAGATATTTACCTAGCTTCATCAATAGTCTTTACAATACACAGTGAGAACCACTTTAAGTCCTGTTTCGATCAATTTCCATGGCATCATTATCTTTGTGGTCCTCAATCCACTTCTTGAAAAGCACGTTTCTGAATTCGCGAGCAATTGCTACGGACACGGGCCATGACACAGCGTTTCCAATTTGTCTGTGCATCTGCAATAGTAGATTTTTTGTGGGTGAAGACTCAATGGATTCCAATCCACATACAGTAACAACACGATCACCAATTGCGTAGAAAACAAAATGGTCTGGAAACCCTTGTGAACGAGCGAGTTCACGGACTGTCACAATGCGACGACACTATCAGATCCATGGGTAGATACCAATGTTAGACTGAACTTGTCAATAGACATGGAACTGCTTACGTATGGGTGAAGTACACGGCCTTGTTTTGATGTTGGGTCAACGTTCGTTATGGTAGTTTGAAACCATTTATCCTTTGGTACTCGGCCATAATATCCTATGGTCACCGAAATCATGCGGTAAGCATTGATGAAATCCTTTGAACACGACCACCTACCAGGTTGGTAACCTTTTCTGGCTGTTGCAGAGCGTGGGTTGGCGAACTGCCACTCACAAAGGTTTTGTGGTAAGCCTGTCGATCAGTCAATGAAACTGGAAATATGACAACTAATCTCTTACTCCTGTAATCTGCGTCTGCATCCAGGGGAATTGTAACAATCCTATGGCGATTCTGTTGAGAACACGAGGACACACAGCCCGATCCTCATACCTTTCGACTTTCTTGGGCTCATATGTACGGGTGTAGTGTTGGATATCCTTTGTGGG
The DNA here is from genome assembly GCA_037178675.1 of Scleroderma bovista. Taxonomy (NCBI): domain Eukaryota; kingdom Fungi; phylum Basidiomycota; class Agaricomycetes; order Boletales; family Sclerodermataceae; genus Scleroderma; species Scleroderma bovista. Next base: position 7,225 of record JAYMGJ010000755.1, read on the forward strand.
TTTTTTCCGGCATTGAAGCTGAAATGTGGTTTTCGGCGCATGCTCATAAGTGATATTTCCCCCTGAGATTCCACACCATGGCATATCCTCCTTGCAATCTTTGAGCTTTCCCATACGCATTTCGCGTAGATTGAGGGCCCTTTTTGGATGTCTCCTACTTCGAAATGATTATGCCTTTCTATGTCAAAAATATGCTTGCATACCAATGGAATTCCGGGAGATCACCGATTGCATCAAGAGTAGACACATATCGATGAGGTGTAATACCTGGAAGAGTCCTGATGGGCTGGATTGCTAGTCCATTCGGAAACTTGATTTCAAGTTTATCATTTACAGGGAAATCATGGGTAGGTTGAGGTAAGTTGGGTAATTCAAGCCCTCGTTTTGCTGCAATGAGAAAAAACCGGGTACGGGTTTGAGGAGTCCCATAGTGTCCAGCCTGGAGTAGACCAAAGCGTACTTGATAACTAAACGAATCGCATTTTCATTCAACTGGGGGAAACGATATACCGGAAACACGTACTCCATGTCAGTGAGTCCTCGTATCACTAATTTCAGTCCTCCCATCGGGATACCTCCTCTGACACGATTCGGTCCATCCTGACGCGCCCTTAGACTGTACTGAAGAAAGCCTCTGACATTCTCGAAAATGCAGTACTGAGGTTTGAGGAAGTCCACCCAGGATAAGATGTTAAGAATGAGGTTGCTTTTCCGATCATTTGCCTTTCTGAACATGTTCATCTGTGAATGTGGCTGGCTGTAAAGCATGTATATCATCAATGAAGGCCCAATTTTTTTCTTAAAAAAAAGAAAGCGACACACACCAAGGAAACCCTGCCACAATGCAGTCAATGTCACCTGGCATTGGAGGGCTGGGTAGAGCACTTCCCTCTATGGACCTCAATTCGTCTGGCATTTTATTGTCATGGATCAGGATTGCCTGACGGAGTATTCGGTTACTACATTGATTATAAACTTTAGTTCTGTTCGAAGTGTTCTTCCTGGAGAGCTTGTCATGGAGAAAACAAAAAACAGGAACACAAAGAACACACTTGAGCGTCCGGGCTGCACTCGGAGAAATTTCTACAGCATGCGTGAATTTGAAGCACCCCAATTCTTCCATTGCCAGGGCAAAGGCGCCAACCCCTGCGAAAGGGTCAAAGACACGGAGTGGTGGCCCATCTTTCACGAAATCCTTCAACTTGTGGAAGTTTTTAATGTTTGGCTTCAGGCAGCGTTTGCATATATCCAGATCCTCTGGCCGCATCATGGTCCTCTCGTTCCATGTCAGGACATCTAAAGAGGGGAATCTGTAGTTGATGTAGAAGTGGAGCGGCGAGGTTGCCTTCCACTCCTCAATTTCTGGTAGTGAGCTACTAACCACCACAAAACAGATCCCTACTAAGTCGGATATGACAACTGACATTTTTACATCAGTGTAGAACAAATGTCGCTGAACAAAGTTTAATGCCCAAGCCAAGTCAAACGGAAGTAAAGCCTACGAACCTCATCTTTCAGTAGTCCCTCTGGACGGCAGCCAAGTCTGTCTACACGTCCCAAGACTGACACAATAATCCTGTTATTATCATCGTCGACTGAACCTGGAGGGAGTTGCATGTCACAAATGTGACCAATATGACATGGTCCTTCGTCAGCCTTGATGAGTACAAAGTCATCAATATGATACTTCTGGTCGTGCCAAGCTACACCGCGCCGCAACGGGTGTGCATGGAGATCATAATCATACTGATCCGCCATATCACAGATGTGGCAACAGTCTGGCGGATGCTCGGCTTGCGAAGATCTCATCTTCTCGATGTTTACACTCTTGAAAGTGGCAAGAAGGTCATCCCATTCATACCTTGAAAGACAGGTTAAGAGCAATGGCGTGCAGTAGACATTTGATAGTATTGTCGTACCTATAGAAGAAATCATGTGGTTTCACTTCAGAAAGGGATTGCCCAGGGGCAATGTAGTGTGCTTCGACTTTCCCAACGATCGTCGTTATGGCTATTGTGTCGCAGTGCGTGGTTAGGAAGAGTTCCTGAGGTTGCCCAAGTTGCTCTATAATTGTCTTCGAACTGTGGTCGAACCATTGAACATGTACCATTTCGTCCTCGCCATCGATGTAAATTATTCTAGCGAACCTACCGCAATGGTCAGGATTGCTTCCAACACATAGGTCATAATAGGACATTCTTACCAGAAATAATCTGCAAGAGTATCCGTGGGTGAGACATCATCAGGATGAGGTAGCTCTGGTGGAGCAGAGTGGCTGCCGTTTCCTGCCACAAAAACTATAGTATCCCCAACCTAGGGTGACCAAATAAATAAAACGTAGTAGTATGAACGAGCATTCTTACTAAATAGTCTAAGCCATCAATAGTCAAGTACTTCAAGTACCGTGAACGTGGCTTCAAGCGTTGCTGAGGTCGGAATTCGGCTCCTCCGCGCATTTTTACACGCATCAAAAATCCCTTAATCCTTTCAGTGAGAGCAGTATATGGTGGCTCGGGCTCGGATGCCGGGCGTGGTCCAACTACTCTTAACCTCTCCCTAAACAGCCCAGTAGCAAGCTGGGAGATGCGGGGTGTCACGTGGGTCGGTACTTGGTTCTCAGCTCGAAGAACAGCTAGATCAAGATTCCCTTTATACTCAATTTCGGGGATTGGTGGCGACCTGCTCCTAATGTCCTTCGTGACATCGATGATCTTGGGGATCCGGGGAGCATCCCTGGAAAGCAAGTATGAAACAATGTAACTCCCTCTGATAATTTCACTGTGTGGAATGGTCTCCAAGGCCCGCCGTAACCGGGGTACCTACCAATTAGTCAGAGATAAAGTTACTATATTCTGTACCAAGTGCCTACCACATCCCACAAGTCGAGCTCGACTAAAGGTTGATCGAGTATTTCTAGAGACGTGAAGCTCTTGACAAAAGTGCCGAATTCCTGTTCTGGATCTTCATATCCAGATGCAATTATGAGTTGTATAATTCTGTGGGGCTTGTAAAAGGATCGGAATTCGCGTCTGTATTTCTTTGAAGGCTGAATTAATTCATAGACTGCGTGGTCTGTCTCAACGTAAAGCGGACTGCAATAGATGGTTATTATAAAATAGTTGACATGCGACCATACGTACTTATCAACGAACAGATAATTTATAATATATCGCCGGACGGCCGTCAGGCGAATGTACTGCAGCTCGTCATCATCCGCTTCTAGATCATCCTCTTGACCTTCGTCCTCGTCGATCAGAAACTTGGCAGCGGCAAAACCCGCGCCTTCAATCTTGCGATCTTTTTCGATCCGGTCGCTGAGCACGCTGAGCGGCACCATCTCGAGCTCGGATTTCGGATCGAAGAAGGCGAAATGGGAGAGTACCCTACCGTGCTTCTCCTCATGGTTCTGGGGCATCGGTTCCTCGCCGAAGAGTAAGAGGTCCACAGTTTCCTTTTCTTCGTATGGTCTTGGGGCATACTTTCGAGCTGGTTGGTCCACGTTCCGGCCATTAGAGAGCGTTAAGCGGGAAAGACGAGATGCAGCGCACGGGATTTCAACGTTCCGTCGAGGTTGCGACGTTTTGATCCCTGTTACACAAAGTAATCATATCATTACCACAGGTATGCAACATACACTAGAGACGAAGTACTCGTATATCATCGGCGGTCCCATCACGGGATCGCTTTCGGTCCACATCAGATGTGCCGGTGGAATCGTCTGGAAAACTTGCTCCTTCCTCCGGAAACGAAACTTCGAAAGCTGTCGGGCGTCTGCGGCGGGACATTGCAGGACAGAGTTTGAGCAGCTCGAGATGCTGAGTTGATCACGTCACAATATGGTAATTACATAATATCCCATTGGGATGAAAGTGGTACATGTATTGATGACCAGGAGTTCACTCCGAGAAGTAGTACTACAAGACTGTAAAGAATGGCTGAGCACTGCGTACAATAGTGATTGAAAACGTCCTTCAGAAAGACTAGAAGTGAAACCATTTCACCAACACGGTGAGTATGGTTCAACACAAAATTCCTGAGTAACACAACTATCAGAGTGTGCAATTCGCAAAAAGGAGTGCACGTACTAAGTCAGTAGGAAAAAATCCACGGGACAACAGATACCTGTCCAGTGATCACTCGGAAGAAATAGAAGAGACGGTGGAAACAGAAGAAAAGCTTGTTGGAAGCGAAGCATCTGGGCCTGCGAGTGCGCCTTCAGTGGGCGCTGGTTCACCAACTTGATGAAAATCTGCAGGTCACATGTTAGCCGACACCTTGTACAGCGGTGAGTGCTGACCAAGGATTTCGCTGTACATCATGACCTTCCAAGTGTCCACCGGCAGGTCAGCATCGTTGAAGCTCCAGTCAAATTGTTCTTCTGCGACTGGTTCGTCCGTAGGATCATGGTACGGGGCAACATAGTCGTGTGCGAGTGACTTCGCGGCGTCTATCCGCTTTCTCGGGTCAAAGACGAGCATTTTTTCCAAAAGATCGATAGCTATATTGGAAAGGATCAGGGACGTGCAATCGGTCAGAAAAGAATGAAGGCCTGACCATCCTTGTCAGTTGTTCTCAGCTTCTGACTGAATGGCACACGTTCGCGTTTCGGCAGGCTCTGCACAAATCGGAGCGTCTGACAGGTAATAACGATCGTGAGAACGTTACTGACATAGTAGTAACGTCTTACATACATTCTCGCTTGCGATGGTCTCGATGACATCATCCGGAGGTGTGCCGAGTAGTTCAGTGATAATCGAGAACTGATTGACATCTTTTACAAATTCCCGTTCAAGCAATGGAGGAAACAAAAGAAAGGCACCTACGATCTTTTCCAGGGAACAACGGCTTCCCCTCCAGCATCTCAGCGAAAATGCAACCTGTGCTCCAGATGTCAACGGCAACGTCGTACTTCTGCCAAGTCAACATAATCTCTGGAGCGCGATAGTATCTTGTTGACACGTATCCAGTCATTTGCGGGTCTTGAATGCGTGCCAGACCAAAGTCACAGATCTAGCAGGAAGGGATGGTATGGGTGATGCCATTGTCAAGTCAAAGGACACCGACTTTGAGGTCACAATTTTCATTGACAAGGATATTGCTTGGTTTCTGAACAAGGCACGGTCAGTGTCGATCAGAACGCAGGGGACAACGAGATTCACCAGGTCCCGATGGACGACCCCAGCAGAGTGGACATATTTTAGTCCTCTCTAACACCCGGTAAGACTCAGGGGGCCGGAAGCATGTGAAAACGCGCACGAGGATTTGGTAAAGGAAGTACTGAATGAACTGTTTCTCCAAAGGACGGGAGGTCAGGAGACGGTGTAAATCCGTTCCAAGAAGTTCGGTGACGAAATACCTGATATGAAGTTAACACCGCACTCAACGCGAGGGAAACTGCTCACAAATCTTCCAATGGGGATATAAATACATCGCTCAGGCTGATAATCTGAAGCATGGACACAATAAACTTAGATCGGGAAAGTGGTAGAGGGTTAGAATACTTACATTCTCGTGTTGGATGTGTTTCAGCAGTTTGAGCTCGCGATACGTGCGTTTGCTGAGGACCGGGGTGCTGAAAGGCTTCATGATCTTCTTGATGGCAACGGAGGATCCAGTCAACTGATCTTTTGCGGAACTTGGATGGCGTGAATAGAGGCCATAAAAAGAGGACAGTAGTCATACCACACAAGACCAAATGCCCCTGGAGGTTGGATCAGCGTCTAGGCCGACAGTAGGCGATCAAGATGGGGGAGTCTCACCCATTCCCACTGGTTGCAGGTCAACATAACGGGTAGTTACCTGTTGAATCAAAGAATCAAGAACAAATCAAAGGAAGTCCGAGATTGAATGCGGACCTCGAATGAGGTACCAAATATGCTGAGCTTGACGAAAGACATTTCGAGTTGTGCTGAAGAGCAGACCTGTGTGGTCATGCACCTTGACGAGCGAGGAGCGATGCAGGCGTCTAAGACGAGGATGACGAACAAGACGATGTTGAGATACGTGTATGTGTACTAGTAACCCTAATCACCAGATTCAAAAAGGCAACTCCGGCAGTGGCCGAGCGCAGACTGACCCACTCCGACTCGAGCGTTGGCTGGGAATGTCTTTCATCCGTACTGCTAACTGGGCGCGCTCTGCGGTACGAACCACAAGTTGTTTCTACCAGTCTGCTGATTCCGCACCAGGCCATAACTACCCGACTTTACTCGACTGAAGTTGGTGCGAAAAAGTCAAACTTTCCGTTATACCTTGTCGGTGCTGGTCTTGCCGCTGCTGGCGCTTATGGTTACGCAACCTTCGCGGCGCAGGAAAAGCCTAAGAAATTATTGACGAGTGCACTGGATCCCCAAACCTTTGTCCACCTCAAACTCAAGCGCGTTGAACCATACAACCACAATACCGCTACGTAAGTCAGCTTGGAATCCATCACTGCCTGGCATTAAACAATATCCAGTTTCGTTCTCGAGTTACCCGAGGGACAGGCCTCCCTGCTCCCGATCGCTTCATGTGTCCTACTCAAGTCAGATAATCTGAAGGATGCAAACGGAAAGCCTATAATCCGACCTTACACTCCAATTTCACCGTCAGATGCAGAAGGAGAATTGTCATTCCTCATCAAGAAATACGAGAACGGCAATGTATCCAAATACATCCACTCCCTTGCACCAGGTGACACGCTTGCTGTCAAAGGTCCCCTGCCAAAATGGCCATGGAAAAGTGATTGCCTCCGTTTTATCCACTCATCGTGGTACTCATGTTCTATGGCATAGTGAATGAATTTGATGAGGTTGGCCTCATTGCTGGTGGAACCGGAATGTGTGTTCCCTCAATGGTTCTTCGGCAATGGCTGACCAGTGTCTGTCATTAGTACCCCCATGTACCAGGTCTTGCAACATGCTCTGGCAGACAAGGAGAACAAGACTAAATTCAAGCTGATCTTTGCAAATATCTCAGAGCCGGACATTTTACTTCGTGAACAACTTGACGCAATGAAGAGCAAATATCCCAATAGATTCGATGTCGTGTATGTCATCGACAAACCTTCCGAAAAATGGAAAGGTACGATTTATGAGGGCATGTCATTTTCGGTCCCTGAGCCCTTGATGCAGGTCCCACTGGGTACATTGATGACAATCTAATCAAGCATCATATTGCACCACCGTCTCTCGGACAGAAGGTCAAGGTGTTCGTCTGTGGTATGAGGGCATCATTTTCAAACAGAATGGTACTCATCTGGACACATAGGACCGCCGCCACAAGTGGCTGCTATTGCGGGTAAGAAGGCAGGCAAGGAGCAAGGGGAGCTCGGAGGGATCCTTAAGCAGCTCGGGTATACTGAGGATCAGGTGAGCTCCACGTCCACCATCAAACTCTGCTGACCACTGCTCCATTAGGTCTACAAGTTCTAAGCTACATACCCTGTGGTAGAAAGTAAATAGTTTCCCTCGCTCCCTCGCCGCTCTACGTGGCTGGCCTATTTTTCCTATGCCGATACATAGTTGGGAAGATTGTTTTCTGAGTGATTCTTACAAGCAGGCATGCCGGCAATTCATAAGTATCCAGTTAATCACCACTTCTGTTAGTAGCCCCAGCATTGTTTCACATATTGTTCATCACACATATCATGATGTGGGAATCATAGAGTATTGTTAGTTGTACCTTGAAGCTTGAGCTTTCGTGCTGAGCCTTGATCTGACAGAAATTGTACTGATTTTTGTGCCACACTTCTCCCCTTGAATGGATTTATTGAAATTTCAGCTCAAGTATGAACACTCTGAGCTTGTTCATGTTTGTGCATCAGCCCTTCAGGATATGACTGTGCACAAGAGTGCATATGCAAGGTAGTGTATATAGACACAGAAAAGGGTCAACAGCATTACAAACAGAACATACCACATCCATAAAGCAATCAAGAGGCACACATTGAAACTTTTCAACAATGGCATAGAGCTATAGAGCCCAATTGCTTGATTCAGTGTTGTGAGCCAGACCACAATTCCATGAACACCAAGGTGTGGTTTGGCACTTGGTTCTCCCACTTGGCATTACCTAAAAATGCATGGTGTAGGGGGGGGGGGTACCTCCTATGCTGTCTATACTTGATTGGTTCGAATACAGACAGTATAGAAGGACACATGTGCTCCGACCAATGCTGTTGGCTCCATGCCCCATTCACGATAAAAGTACATCACAATAGGCTTGCTACGTGTTGTTAACCTAGAGTGACGAGAAGGACGAGGGTGAATGAACATACCTCAATGTTACAACAAGGTTAGACTAAATGATAATTAGCGAACACGTGACCGAAAAGTAAAAAAGTTGCAAGAGAAGCAAGACTGGGACCAAAAGACCAGATTATGCGAGTGGTGCCTATGCAGGCGACGGGTGATGGTGCCCAAGGAAAACACTGTAGCACTCTTTCGTGAGTAGTGGAGCGAGAACTAAATGTGTATCTGATCAAACTAGACATCCAAATACATCATGATTGCCTCCGCCTGTAACAGATGTAATGGAGGGAGGACTTGAACAAATACTTAGACACCAAGGCGGATGAGGTCGCATATGATGGTAAGTACCTCAGGTCAAGGAGGAAAACCCAAATGAAAAGTGTGACAGCGAACGTGACGGAGGAGGTCCTTTGATTACATAAGCATCTACCTACTGCCAAGTGCTGCCAGTGACTGATTACATCTGGATACGCACACCTGCAGTCTTCATTACTTGGAAAATCTTATCATTTGCAGCAGATCGCGATTGACCATCCACTGGATGGTGTAGAGCCAAGTTGGTCACATCAGCAAATTGTTTGGACGAGGATCAAAGTCTGTCTGCATTCTTCCTGTCACGCCTACAAAGAGCTTGATACCACACATTCGGTGTCTTCCTTTCTACCCACAGTATGGATGGAAATGATACCAACAAGGCGCTTCACCGTTCTACGCAACCCTTAAACTCAGATCTAGCAGTCTCCAATGCAAGTCTGCCAGGCTTGGTAGCACCAACTCACTTCTACGGACCAAAGAACCCCCCACCTCTTCCGTCTCGGCCCAAGAACCTCGGTTCATCTCATACAAAGGTCATTCGACCCAGCACACCTCCTCCTGATTACAATGCTTTAGGAAACAGCCCATTTCGTGAGCCTCAGCTCGTCGAAGAAGCCCCAATCGCAGAGGAACCTGTTCCCGCTCTCCTACCTGCTGCAGACAACCTCACCTCATGGGCCAACGGCAGCGACTGGGGAACCACTACGAAGGGATGGGATTATGATCCATGGAAAACAGAATCCACATCCGTGGATAACAGCGCTGCCTGGCCGCAATACTATGACCCGGGGGGATATAACGTCACTGCGTCCAAACTCATCGATATCGATGGGCGAGATTCTCAAGAGGAGGGGAACTGGTGGGATCCCTCCGTGCGCGACAGATGCAAACGACCTGGTCCTGGTGTTCTCCCACCGTATCTTGCCGAAAGGCTGCATAATCCCGAGCATTCCCTGTTTTCAGTGAGCGTGAGTATGCCCGACATTAAGCCGGACTCCAGGCTTGCTTCAACCTCCAGAAATGGGGGAGATATAGGACTATCTTTTGACCCGCCTTCTGTGGACGATCTTATCCATGCCGTACCTCACCCCAACGCGTACTACTGTCGAAAACACAATGGATGGGTTCTCTTGCTATGGAAATCTTCGTCCATGTTACCTCCACTCGCAAAACGGTTCGTCCCCGATTCCAATTGCCCTTTCCCTGATCTTGCGCGTCGCAGGCAAACTGGCACCTGTGTGGGAGACACTGAACAGCCCTTTGGACCAGCTAACAAAACTCACCACTTTCATTATTATGAAAAAGCCGTCGACGCGCACAAGCTTGATCCCGCATTTCGTCGCACAGGATGGGAGAAAAATGATCAGAAGAAAGAGCGGCGACGCAAGATTACTTCGTTGAACCTTGACGAGATCGCGATCCACAAAATTCCAGAAGATGATCTGGATGAGGATATGGAAGAAATGGAGGGAGAACTGCTTGACCTTTATGTTTGCTGCCAGTGCTCGGTTTACTGCATCGTGTCCGACATTATTCCTGGTGTTATACCTGTGAAGCTCATGGACGAGTACACCCGAGACAGGTGGGATAATCCACCGCTGGACAGAAACAGGGAAGAGTCTGTCGTCT
>JAYMGJ010000756.1:0-31985 GCA_037178675.1 Scleroderma bovista
CTTTCTTCCTCCACCTGTGCACTTCCTCTGGTCCCACTTCCTCTGGTCCCACTTCCTCTGGTCCCACTTCCTCTGGTCCCACTTCCTCTGGTCCTGGACATCGCTCTGGACTTAACATTAGTTAAGTCCACCTCCAACCCTTACTTGTCCTCTTCCGACCTAGTTCCCTTTACCTACTTGTCCCTGCATCTGCTCTGTCGTCCCTGTAATCCTAGTTCCCCGTTTCTGCTTCCACTCCGGTTTATTTTCCTGTCCCTGCTTTATTTTCTTGTACCTGGTTTATTTTCCTGTCTGCTTCTGCTCCATCCCTTGTCTCGACATTAAGGTGTTTACTTGTCACCGTATATACTCACCTTAGTTTCATTACTATATAAACTACCGTACTCCGGCCTAGTAGTCCTTAGATCAAATCTCGACTAAGATACTCCCCACTCTGTACTACCCATTATGCTCTCCTAATCCATCTGTTCATCTGAACTCCTGAACTCCGGCCAACTCCGGCCTCCATCCTATCTCGTCCCCTTGGTCCTATGTCCGATCCTAGCAAGTCTCCTACTTGCATGAGGGCAAAAGCCACCTCTGTCCCAGACTTGATGCTAGACCTCTCAGGACTTATCCCACCTCTGGGATGTCCTTCACTCCGGACAAGCTGCGCTCAACTCCGGACCATTTTCCCGCAGTCCGGACTTACTCCACAAAAACCCGGACTTACTCCCTGTGCTCCTCTAGTGCCCGGACTTCGTTCATTTGACCCGGACTTGACTCTCCGCACTAACTAGCACCTACTAGTGTCTGGACTTACCTCCTCATTAGTTCCCTGCACCTCTGGACCTCCTAGTAAGATCATTGAGGAGAACCGGTTTTGACAGTGTGAGTAGTCGGCACCTCATAACACCTTCCTTTTGTATTAGTATCGTCGTTGCTGTCTATGCTCATTTAATTCCTTGGTATTACTCATGCTGCAATCAATGACCGTGTTGCTATTTATTTGTGAGCTAATTGTAAGCATAACTGAACTGGCGGAGAAGGTCTGATTGTAAAATAATGAGAATATGTCGAAAAGGTCACACTGCTGGAGAGTCATGAAAGTGTAAATAGTCAGAAAAGTCGTCGGGATAGTCGAAGGATCTACTTAAAAAAGTACTAACGCTATCCAGACATATTTGACTATCCGTGCCTAAAAAGGTACGAAAAGTACGTAAAAGTCACGGATAGACATATGCAGATTTGCTGATGTTCAGCCGGAAATTTGCCTATTTGAGGGCCGGAAAATGCAATATTGCTGTCTGGACTTTGCCTATTTGAGGCCCCACAGGGCAGATTTTTACTGTATCGCTGTCCAAAAGTTGCCTATTTGAGGGCCTCAGGGCCGGTAAAACTTTACACCTTTGTCTCCACCCCACCGTTATCTTTTGGCTATATGGGGCCAGAATCATTGCTCTGCCGGCAGGTTCGCCTTGTACGAAACATAGAGCTACACTACACTGATCTACTACCATTGATCGAGCCAGGTAGAAAGATTCCAGGCTCAACTCTGAACGCATATGGAGCAATTATTGAGGATACGGGCACCGATTCCAGTGATTTGCTGGTTTTGTCATCGTGGATCCCAGCACTGGCATCAGGTACTACTAAACCATATTATGCAGAAGGAACTATAGAGGATGCATATTCAACAATCCCTCCATGCTGACCACACCAAACAGAAGAAGACAAGGGAGTTCCGTTGGAAACGGGCAGCACAAGCCTTACAAAAGGTGCTCCCTGATGTCGGTGCGCAATCTCCGGTCCTTCATTCATGGATTCAATGAACTAATTTGGATTATCGGACAACACTAGGTGGGGTCAACTTTGCAACACGGAACGTCACACATTTCAATCCATTGCAGCCCGGTACATTTGTCATTATGCGGAATAAGGCATGCAAATACATAGGAGAAGTACTTGACCTTTATAAGAAAGGTTCTAGTGGGCGACATGGCTCTGTTGCAGCAGCTCCGAGCACGTCAGGTTTATCTTACCTATCCCTTTGAGTCTACTTGCCAATGCAAACTGTAAGTGTAAGTTGATATCTTCGTATAAGCAGGTACCTCTCGTGCCCATCAGAGCTCACTGAAGCTCATTTATGATGCCTCAGACTATGGTGATACCTCCCGTGTCGCGTCACCCCCATTCACCTGCCGGCAGCACACCTTTGACATTCATACTCATGCCCCAATCAATCACCTCGTGTTCAATCTCAGAAAGCAACCATTCACAATGGAGAATGATGGGATGCTAATGTTGTCAGACGAAGCGGCAAAGCACTGGATCTCACTCACTTCCGTTCGTGCACTCCAGTTGTTGCCCAAGTTGAAGATTCGTCTTCCTCATACAAACTCAGCTAAGTAGACTGTAATAACGAGTTTCCATTGTACACATTCCACCTTGAATCGTGCTCCAAACCATGTCACGCTCCTCACTGTGACACAGCGTGACACGTGACAATCGCTGTCCTGATTATGCCTACTCGACCCCAAAAGTTTGCCTATTTGAGGGTCATTTTGGGGGGTCCGGGCGGCCGAACCTTATAGGGAGCTTCAGGGGGCCTCTGTGACTTCATTCTTGATGTGAAACCTCCGTCCATAGGTCCTCGTGGTATCACCGGCACGATGATAGTATAGACTCTTCCCATCTTATACTTGGAATATACAACGACTCTGGATGGAGTATAATAGGGTGGAAGCGGCTGGAGGTGATACTGCTTTGAAAGAGGGATCATGAACATCCCGGGAGTTTATATGCATGGCTTGGATATCCTGCATGCCATGTACTTGGATAGGGGTGCTTTGGAGATAGAATTATCTGTCAACAAACGATGAGCCAAAGACTAAAAACATCAAATGCACATCATTTCATACAAGCCATTTGTTGGCACAGTAGGCAAGTATGGCAGTATGTGGATTAGTTGATGAGCCTGCAAAGAAACCTACAGATGCCGTAGTATCTGTTGGTCAAAGTATGATGGGACATAACCTGACTTAACTATTTTGTTGAAGGACAGGAAGGGCTTCGTCACCCATTTGCTGAACCGACAAGACAGGCTAGATTAATAGGGTAGTAGGGTTTATTGTCCATGTGACGCAACCAGCTGCATGGAGAAATACAAACCAGATGTTGTACGGTTATCTGTGCTGAAGGGAAAACTCTACCTGGTAGTACATACAAGAGAACACGGTGAGGTTGGTTATGCCAGCTCGGGCCAAAGTTGGAGTTCAAGCAACATATCTACCACGCTGTGGAGATTGGCGTAGCATGAATATGGATGCGAAACACGTTAACCTACAGCATTGAATGCTATGTATCTGGATGCCTCGAGTCGCCAGTTTTTGTTCACATGCCTGCTGCGCGATAGAACTAGTGAAAGCTGTATGTCAGCGACTACAAGTTATGGAATTGCAGGCTCGCCACAATATTCTGCTGGTTACCCAACTTACCAGATAGATCATATGGGCAGAAGCGGTGCGAACATGGGTGTAAGAGGGCCTGGTGCAAGACTGACCGTAATGCACATAATGCACCTGCATTGTCCCATACAACACGGACAGACGAAGCTGACAATCGGCCGTGCTACATGGCCAGCTGAGATAGGGCCCAGCCATGGTGCATCCCCATGTCATACGAGTGGGCTAATGGTAAGGTGTTTCACCGTGCCATATTGGTGGCTCATGGAGAGGTTGTCACCAAGTAATATTGGTGGGCTGACACACTAGTACACTAGATCAGGATATGGCCTGTGGCAATAGGACCTAATGTGGCAAGGGAGCCGCAGCATGCAGCCAGAGGACTATATGCCGCAGGGTAGCCACTACATTCAGGCCGAGGATTGCAGGGGGGCTGCCGCAGCATTTTGGCAAAAGGATGGTAGTAAGTGCCACAATGCAGCTAACCTGTGGACGGGAGTCAATAGAAAGGCCTCTGTACCAGTGTCCCATGCTTTGAATTTGGCTGTGGTATTGGTGTCCTGTTTCTGTCAGTGGGCCAGAGGGATAGTGTGTCCTGTGCTTTGCATTGGGCTGTACCTTTGGTGTTCTGCATGCTTTAAGTCTGCTTCGTACACAACTGGCCAGCAGTATAACTGGGCGGACCTAGCGATCAGAACCGCGGTATTTTAATAGGGAAGATAGGCAAGTGACCAGGTGTCTGGAGTTATCTCCTGCAAGGCACCAGATGGGTCATTATGTGGGTATATATCTATTATCGGATGGACCTACTCATCATCCCATATTCAGCATGAAAATGCCTCTATATCAGCGGACCTTAACACACCCGCGGGATTTCAGTGGCTGCAAGATATGATATATCCTTCTGCCATCGTATCGGGTGCGTTGTCGATTATGCATCCACAGCTCTATGAGGACGGTATGCGAGGAATGAGTACATTGGAGGATTGGTCTTCTATGTATGACCCGGTAATGAACCGTGCCCTATCCCTCTGGCCTACTGCATTCACCAATATTTCCCTTATCGCCAATCGGTCGACCCCACTTCACCATGACCCCCAGTCACGTGCCAGCTGGTACAACGTCATTGTCAATGTTGGGGAATACACCGATTGTGTAATGGCCATCCCCACCCTCGGCATCGAGCTAGTCTATAAGCCAGGTACCGCAGTTGCATTCTCCGGGAGGCTCCTCCGGCATGGGGTCAATGCTGTTGAAGGAAACCGGTATTGTTTGACTTACTATATGAGGGATAATATCCATCAGTGGGCACATGTTCCACGGTGTGCCGACTGGATGAGGATCAATGGTGTGGAGCATTTGTTGAGGGCTACTGTAGTGTAAATACATGGAGGTACTTGTAGAAATATGATTGTCATAGAAAATTTACTAAAAAATCTTAAAATATGGTCGCAACTTACTTAGTGACTTATCCTGTGCTCTGGCTGTCTGGAAGTGAGCCATTCTGCCGCGGCTGCTTTTAGGGAACATCTCCTGAGCATTCATTAACTTACCCACCTGTATATTTTGGTACATCAATAGTGTCCCTGGGGCCTTTATAGATAAATCATTGTGCTATAGCTTAGGCACCATTACCCTGCCGCGGCTTTGTCCTAAACTGGATTCCAGCCCACCCCTCATTCCTGGGATTGCAAGATATGGGCTCATCCATATTAGACAGTAAATTTAATATCAGCCCACCTATTATACTTGAAGCTGCAAACTATAGGCCCTCTTATATGGTAGGGGACAGTATATTTGTAGCCTACCCATGACACACGGGATTGTGGAATTACATTTGGGCTTACTCGTATCCCATTGCAACAATCAGTTCTCAGCCCACTGGTACTACACCGTGTTAATGTATGTGGGCTCACCTGTTTGTTAGGGGACACAATTATTTCGGCTGACCCGATACACATGGGACCATAGAAAAACAGCCCTTTCTATACACCATATGACCATGCTTGCCCCAGCCCACCAATTCTACACAACATCAATGAATATGGGCCCACTCACACAACAAGGGCCAGTGTTATTTGGGCCCACCTATATCATAGTGGACAATAAATATACAGCCCATTGGTGTCATATGGGATGATTAAATTTTGAATGGGCTCACCTGTATCCAATTGAAACAATGAATTCTCAGCCCACTTGTGCTACCTGTGTCAATGTATGGGGGCTCACCTGTTTGTCAGGGGACAGCATTCCCTCGGCTGACCCGTGTCACACGGGACCATATAATAACAGCCCTATCATACACCATGTGTACATGCATATCACAGCCCACTCGTGCTACACGACAGCAAAGAATATGTGCCTGCAAAAACTGTAGGGGACAGTGGTATGTGGGCTGACCTATAGCATAGGGACATTATATACACAGCCCACCCGTGTTATATGGGATGATTAAATGATACATGGGCTCACGTGTCATTGTATACAAGGCTCACCTGTTTGTTAGGGTACAGTAGTAATCTGGCTGACCCGTATCTATGGGTCCATATAATAACTGCCCATCCATTTTACATGGGGTGGTGTAATATCACCATCCCCCTATAAGAAGGATGATGGAATAATATATGCGCTCACGTGGAGCTCATTGGCACACATATTTGTGTGCTACTATGGAACATGGGCCCACTAAGCCTGCCTTTATTCCACCCGCGGGTAATCCATAGTTCTGGAACTGAATAGCCAACTAGTGGTGATAAACTTGTGGTAGTATTTTGTTGTGATCAATTGAGATAGCCAAATGCCTGATGGTCAACCACTCCTGGTTGCCCACAGTCTTCCTGGGGTGGCATTGATAAAGGAATTTCTTGTCAACTACTGAGAGTAAAGGCCAAGTAGGTTTTCCATCTCTGTTGGAATCCATAGTGGTTGGTGGTCAACCAACAGGAGGCAGTAAACCCGTGGTAGTGAAGCCAGTGCTGCTGACAGAGTGGTTGAATCACCCCTTATTGTATGTACTGGTACTTCTCCCGCAGTAGATCACTCGGTAAATATCCAACCGGCTGTAATCCATCCATGGTAGTAGAGCCAGTACTGCTAGCCCACACATTACCTTTGCATTCCGGTAAATCAATTAATGCGCATTGGTAGTGAAGTCATGGTTGTCAACCTGGTGGCCTCAACCTAGTAAGTTAACCCACAGTATGTTAACCGCGGTATGTCACCCCCTGTCCACCTGGTAGGATAGCCCTTGACAGGTTTGGTTGGATCACCCCTTACTATATGTACTGTTACTTGTCTTCTCTAGCCAACCAATTACCTAGTGAATCTATTAATGTACATTGGTAGTGAAAGCCATGGAGACCGGGTTGACTGAAAGTATCAAGCCAACCCGCGGTAAGTGAACCTGTGGTAGGTGGTAAGGTCAACCCCTGTAATCCATCCGTGGTAGGACAGCCCTTGGCAGAGTTGGTTGGATCACCACTTACTAGATGTACTGGTAGTGTCTTCTATGGCCAACCAATTACCTTTGCATTTCAGTGAATCTATTAATGTACATGGGTAGTGAAAGCCATGGAGTGGAGTCGACCTGGTTTACAGAGGTATTGAGTCAACCTGTGGTAAGGAAACCTGCGGGAGGTAAACCTGTGGTAAGTCAATTCCTGATAAGTCAACCCATGGTTTGTCACCCTCTGTGATCCATGGTAGGTCAACCTTTGACAGGGTTGGGTGGATCACCCCTTCCTAGACATACTGGTACTGGTCTTTTCTAGCCAACCCATTACCTTTGCATTCCAGTCAATCTATTAATGTTCATTGGATGTTGTCAAAGCCATGGTAGTCAAACTAGTTGACCGGACGGAGTGAGCCAACCCGCGGTAGGACAGCCCGCGGTAGGTCTACCTGCTTCAATCCATCCGCGGTAGAATAGGCCCTGGCAGGGTGGTTGGATCACCCCTGTCAACCCGCAGTAGGACAGCCCGCGGTAGGACCCCCTGCTTCAATCCATTCACGGTAGAACAAGACCTGGCAGGGTGGTTGGATCACCCCTGTAAACCCGCGGTAGGTCCCCCTGCTTCAACCCATCCGCGGTAGAACACACCCTGGCAGGGTTGGTTGGATCACCCCTTACTAGATGTATTGGTACTTGTCTTTGCCAGCCAACCCATTACCTTTGCATTACAGTAATCCTGGGCTGGTCCATTAATGTGCATTGGAGTAAAATCCTGGCTGGCCCATATGACATGGTGACAACAACTATATCCCCATCCATCACACCTCCTTAAACACCATCATAGCCCACCGAAATCACATGGTGACAATATTGGTGTGTGTAGCCCACCCGTGTTACATGATAATAGTTAATGCTGGGCTTGTCCTCCGCTGGCCCGTGACACACAGCCGATTTTCACCCTCGTCTGACCGTGTTACACGTGACAAAGTAGGTGCATTATGTGCCTAAGGCGTATGATGCAGCAAGAAACTCACCGCTTCACATGCTCCTGGTGGTTTGCTGGATCATCCAGTATATCTCCTTCGCATGCCTGGTTTGTGAACCCTCGTATGTTGTAGCTACCTTGGGCTGAAGATACACATGAAGCACCCTACACAAAGCATGAGGAAGCTTGAGGATTGAAGTCGCATTGATCCATACCTGTGAAAACAACGGAGCCTATCCATATTCCCTACGAGCGAAATTCACAGAGAATTCCACTCCATGAACAGACCGTGGACGATCAGTGAGAGAAGCAACCCTGGCTTCTCCATGGTATTTATGGCTGCGCTGTATCTACTGATAACGATGAGTAATTAAAATCCTTGCTGTAACGAGAATACAGGGCCGTCTGTTTCTGTTAACTTCGCAAACCACACAAGGGACCTGGCAGTCGTAGTTGAGAAGTTCAGGAATCAAACGATAATGTATAAATTCACCGAGACTTGGGGCTTGGGAACACAAACACTGCACTTGCATGTGGGCCTGGGGTAGCAAAAGAGTCCTTGTTTGATACCTCTGCTTGACCACCCATAGACCAACTAACCCAGGGTGTTCGAAAGGAACCTTAACCGCAGGGGCACGTCATGACCCTTCCAGGGATGCATGAAGTGCTTGACTGGGAACACAACGTTGTCAGAAATTTGGGTAACCGAATTACAATGCATTTAAATGCATTTAAATATTAAAATGAACAGCCGTTACTGTAATTAAACTGCAATGATAACCAAGATTTGTAATGGCCATTGCTATGAGACGGGTAGTTGATGTAACAACATTTGTAATGGCCATTGCGCAGACAGGTGACTGTTGTGACGGTGTCACGCACCAAACGTGTTTGGTACTGTGGACATGGAGAAAGTTAGCCGATGAAACTAATGCGAAGAACGCACACCCAAGATCTGTTGAAAGATTGTCCCGACTTGAGGGATACAGACAGCCCTCGCTATCCATATCACACAAAGTCAAGACTATCCTTATGCGAAGAATGAATACAAGCTCGTTGTAGCCATCTATCGCACAAGAATGACTATCCTGGAGCAAGAGATGAATGCCATCGTCTGGCAGTCATCCCTCGCACAAGAACCGCCAAGAAGCAGAAGAATCCAAGGATTGATGATCATTTCAGTATGAGAGAGGAATGCAACCTACTGCAGTCCAACTCCCATACCAGAACAACCAAAGAAGCAGAAGAAACGATAGAGAAACGAAGGAGAAAAGGAAGAATCATTTTTAGCGCCCAAATGTCAAATTTAGGCGCCCAGTGCCGGCATTCCGATATTTTGAATAGCTCTGCCATTTTTGAAGCTATCAATCATGTGACTATACCATCATGGAGCCTAGACCATGGTCTATCTGCCTGTCAAGTTCCGACGTAAATCTGTTCATTTCCCACGGAGATATTCCACCCGCAATCTAGACACCCACTTCATCACTCACTATGGAGTCCGCATTTTCTCTGGAACGTTTCTCCGCTATTGCAGCAGACCTCAACTATGTCCTGCTCTTGGGACAGCCTCTCCCTGAGCTCCTGTGTACTGTCTGGTACATATCTTCCCAGCCTTCTCCCTCAGTCCCTCTCGTTCTCAGTCAGCGCGTTCTCCTCGTCAGTCCTGCGTCGCGCACATACTTTGGTCGTCTCAAGTCTATCGTTAGACTTGAAAATTCATACCTGGTCGTCTCTGTGTCTCCTGAGTCCTCTGCATATGGTCCTTTCATCCCAGAGTCCTGTCACATCCATCTCCCTCTATCATTCATCTCGCTTCCCTGGACACGTTGAATCCGCTACTTGCGATTCTCTTCCCTGCTATCCCGCAACAAACACGAATGAAACAGTGCTCTAGAACCCTTCTTAGGAGCCCTAATAGAGTACAGAACCTTCCCCTTACTGCTCAAGGGAAGACTGCACTTCGGGAGCACCAAATTTCGCGTTTTTGCTCTACAGAAGCTCAATCCAAGGGATTTGTGACACTCTGTGACCAGCTGTGACTCTACTTGTCATTCCAGGCCCCCTGACACTGCTCTTCTGGTCGGATCAATTCTTTTATTATCCCCCAGCCACTCCCATCAGTGGCACTGCTTCAGAAGCTCATCTCCAGATCTAAAGTTCAATAAATCATAGGTTGTGCTTCCCTTCTTTCTGAGTCACACAGAGTCACTCTGGCTCACTCTGACTCACTCTGCTGCGCATTATTCATCCCCTCTTGGCATTACTAATCCCCATTACTCCCCTTACCAATCACTTACCAATCATCCTTCAAATCATGCTTATCATGCTGCTTATCAATTCATGACTCATGCCCCTATGATTCATATGCATTATGTCATCGCATATGCTCATTTAGCTTCGATCTACTCATCCCATGCTTTCTCCCCCTCTCTTTTGGGCCCCATGCAATGATTTTTCCATATTCTTGGTTATACACCCCTTTTTACCTATGTTTTTGCTCTTTCCCTTGGCTCAGCAGCTTGTTCAGGCTCTCCCCATCGATGACTCAGCCTGATTACACTGCTTATCAATCGCTTACCAATTTCTTACCAATCTCTTACCAAGCACTTAGTCATTTGTGCTTACAGGGCCACAGCCCCTCCTGTATATAAACCAGCAGCCAAAGGCTGCAAGGAAGTGTCTGCTTCCCCCTCAATAAAGCGACCACATTCACTCTCCCTCACTGTCTATAAGCTCTATCTCTGTCTTTGGACTTGTAGGTCACCCAGTGCTGGCCTAAAGCTCCTATATTGCTGTTTATCAGATATATCTTGTATCTGATCATTTCTCTAGGCTGAAGCGCAGTCTAGCATCACTGTCCACTCTATCCCATCACTGTCCATCGCATTCTTGAAGCAGGAACTGTCCCCTTGCTTCCCTGTTGTCCCATCACTGCTATTACCCCCCCATCATCAATCTATCATCGCTCTTCTATCCCAGGACTCTTCCTAACCACTGTGGTAGGCTGAAGAGGAGTCAATACCATCCCCAGTCGCATTCCATCCCCATCAGAAGCCCTTCCCTTCCCTCCTGCATCCTGCCTGAAGGCGTGCAGCACATCCCCCTGAGGACATTAAATACCAGAAACGCAAAGGAAGACCACCACTCGCATATTGCTGTCATTTGGTGTTGGTTGTTGGTTGTTCTGACCTCTTCCCTCACTTAGGCGCACAACAGCAATTGTGACGGCAATTACCAGATTATTGTAATAGGTATGACAGCGTGGTGTGGTTCATGTGGCGCTCTCTATAATGGGCATTACAAGGAACGTGACAACAACATTGCTATCGATGAAAAAATAATTATATATCCAGTTAAATGGCTACTACTACCCCAGTACCCGACTACTTCACCACTACTAGTACTCTTATTCTTATTCTTATTATATTATATTATATTTACTATTTATTTACTATATTACTTACTACTATCTCTACCACTATCTACTATCTACTACTACCTTAGTCTTTATTCCTATTCCTATTCATTCATTATGATTATAATTTACTACTACTACTACTACCATTATACTATGTATTGTCTATTAGTTGGTAGTATGTTTGCACTTATAAATTCTTGTACACTACAGGATTCGAACACCAGTACTAACTAATTACTAGCACGTGACTTACCTCTGAAACCAAAAACCATTAGACTAAATGGCCGACACTATGGATATAAATGAACTCTACTAGTGCAGCAAATTAAGGACTTGGTATCAAGTTGGTAGACCACACTAGCCCATATATTGCTCGTAGAATAACTAATACAGGGAAAGCTAAACTAACTACACAAGAACACCAGAAGGACTGATCTGCCTGAACCACCCAACATGCATGAGGACACCGACAACAGTCACAATGACGATGCGGCAAACATCCGTGACCCCGAGTGTCCGCGTGCCAAAATTCCACTGCCCCGAATCAACAGATAAGCGTTTGCCGAAGCCATTAGCAACCACAACTGATGAAGCTGTGGATCTGTTGCGCGACAAAGGCAAGCACATAGTTGAAGGTAAGCCCAATGATCCGAATGTTGGTTTTCCTTTTTCCCAGAGATTTGTTGTTGATCTTTGACCCTGTGGGGGTTGCGGTCAACACGCCCACTTCGAAGCTGCTGCCCAAGTAGCGGATGGTTTCTTTTGGTCCTTCTTTTTCTTTTTCTTCTTTGCATCAGGCTGATTCTTATCTTTCCTGTCTGCGTCTTCTGTAGTCTGCGCATTCCTGAGTTGAGCCCAGCTGCTGATACGGGCGAGTGAATGGACGGAGTGCATTGCACACATGGCGACTGAGTCCTTGCCGCTTCCCAATGTGCCAGCTCCGAGCGGCGCAAGGGTTGCCCCCACTGTCGTCGGAACACATAGGTATTCCACGGGGGTGCAGGGTTGCTCTGAATATACGGGGCTATTGAGCAGAATTCCTGAGTCGAGTGAGTTGAAGCATGCCTGTGAATCTGTCGGCTTCTCAAGTGGTGCGGGGCCTGATAAATGCATTAGCAATCGACACAATACTGGACCTGATTTGTCTTACACTTGGCGCGATTCTTCTCCTTATCTTTCTCCTTCTCCTTGGAATCTTTCCTTCCCCGACCAAGATTCCACCACTTCTGATTCTCGTCCATCTTGACCTTCAAGAGGCCTTCCTTCTCCTTCTTCCCACCTTTCTCCTTACTCTCCTTAGGTTTCGTAATCGGCGGCACGTTCGTGACCCCAGCTCATTCCATTGAGAGCAGTGTGTGATTTCTTCTTGAACAGCATCACCAATTTCTGGATCGTCAGCGGGGTCGATGTATATTTCGAACCCGCCTGTGCTCCTCATGGATCCCGTGGCACATCGCATCACATCGGACAAGTCTTGTTCGTGCTCCTTTCTTGTTGAGGATCCAAGCAGACCAAGCTTGGACTTCTTGGGGACCAGACATTTACGGACGGGTTCTCCGCTTGCACATGCCTTGGGTGCGAGTGGAGTGGGGATGGTTTCTGTGATCCATGGCTCAGGATTGGTTTGATGATGGGATGTGTTTGGTTCTGAGGGTGTGGGTGCAGTGAGACGTATGGTGGGTACCTGCGGCAAGTTGGTTGCTGGGGTCATGAATGGGGAAGGGGACCAGACATGAATGGTGTCCGTCGTGGGTCGTGATAGTAGTGACATGAGTCGAATATATATCTTGCAAAAGTCGCTATATGCAAGGTTTGAGACAGCAAAGTTGCCAAAGTTGTTCTAAACACAGATGTTGAACGGATAGAAAAATAGATGGTTGTGCCGTGCAAGGCGCGAGTCATAAGATTGTTGTTGTCACGATTTAGTGCGTGCCAGGTCAGTAAAGGGTCGTTAGATCACGTATGTTCTTGAGTGTCTTGACACAGAGTGAAATGAATTCTTGGCAAAGTAACCTCGTTAATGCGTTGTAGTTAGGAAAGTGGAATCACTGTATACTGTCAGAGGGTGTGGTAGCAGGATGTCTGACACTCACCCTGATGCTCAGACACACCAACCAAGTGGGCCACTCTCTGTCAGCATTCACATTCAGTTCCAATCGCTTGAAGATGGATTTGCATGGTAATAGCTGCTTGGCACCCTGTATTGGTGAAAGCCCAAGAACATGCATGCAAGCGCTCCTCCTTAGCTTTCATCTCTTCTGAGGCAAGGCACAATCTTGGCTGCGCTGGCCCGGGAATGATGGGTGGTTCTGTTGGAAGCATGGCGGAGCAAGAGTGTGATGCGAGCACTGGTTTACTGCCAGTCTAGTATTCCGTATTCCAAACTCGTTTGGGAAACCGCGACATAAGATGTCTGTAGAGTATTGATGGACGTGTAACAAGTGGTACCTGTGAGGCTCTTGTTCTCTTTGTATGGAACGTGAAAATAAGTTTTCAATGGGATCAGCATAGTGAGACCGAAGTGGATGGTGCTAGACATACGTACTTACTATTTGATGTGCTTTCCGGACAAGGGGTACACCAACACCACCAGCCGGCATCTTGTAGACTTCGGACTCGCTGAGGATGCTTGGCCTTGATCCCAAGAATGCCACCTAGAGGGGGTGTGGAGAGTACTAGTGTGGGCATTGCGCCCTGATTTGCTGTGAAGAGCTGGTCGGTCTGCAAGATTACCCATGAAGAGGGACTCACTAAATGAAATGAATAGTGGTCAAACTCCTTAACGTTGCTGGATCAACATTCAACTCCCACTCCAGGTGTCATCTGGTTAATTTCCTTCAGCTGGAACATCCCCTGGGCGATGATTGACCACAATTTGTTCGAGTACATATTGTCATAGATGACCTTGCTGAACAAAATGAATGCGGATGCGAAGAGGCGATGGCCCGATGATCCCTGTGTGGTGGGGAAATGTGCCTTCAGTCATTGAAGGAGAACAAGTGCTGCGAAAGATAACCGAGTGGTCAGTGCATGGCATATGCAATAAAATGGCGAAGCTTGACTGTTGAGCAAGACAAAGACAGAGGCCATTCCAGGCAAGCAACTTATAAGTAGGCGATGAACTTGGTGCATAGGTGCGATGGCTCGTGGCCATAGATTGAGTCGGGTTGCCATGGAACAAGCGCTGCTGATTGTGGTTTCTGAACATGTAGGGACGGAAGAAGGACAGGTGCTTACTGACTGAGGATAAGGTATCCAGGGGGAAGGGGCATTGCATACCAGGGAGATGCTGGACAAAATACCCTGGATGCGTGTTACTCAACACATTAAAGCAAAGACAGAATCACATTCTTGCAATGTAATGGAAAAAACAGACATCTAGTAAGTTACTTTGCAGATCTTGTAGTGCGATTAGTGCCTTTGCGACCACCCCTGCTACCCTTACCACGGCTACCAGATCCAGCATCAGGTAAAGCATTTTGAACCTCAATCACATTGTCTGTGGCAGACTGAGCTGGCTGCAATGGAACTTGGCGGGGCTTTGGATGGCTGTGTCCTTGACTAGTAGACTCAGCAGCAACGGCTCCATCTGCAAACATTCCAAATTCAGTGATCTCGTTATCTGAGAATACAAGCTTATCATTACAATTAAAGGCCAATATATGTTATATTAATACATACCCTCTGCTGCATTGTCAGACGACAACGGACTCTGGTCATCAAGATTTTCTGTTGAAACCTGCTCTTGCACACCATCGGAGTTGGCACCTGCAATGGAGGGTTGAGCTCGCACATGAACTTGGGGTTGACTTCCATGGTCCTCATCAGAGAGAACACCTGCATCGAGTTCATCATCTGAGTTCAATACTAAGACCCGTGTCATTGCAGCTTCCATATCTTGAGTGAAATCTTCGCCACCACTGACACGTTGCTTAGCATGCCCAAACACATGCTCATTGACGCGCCGCACAATTCTTTGTGGAATGCAGAGTTCCATTTCGTGATGAGAAATTTCTTGTAGGAATGAAACATCGCCGAGTAGAGTATTCCAGTTGTTGCGCCTTTGCCAGTATAGGTAAATGCTTGGTCGTTTGTGAGGAGGAAATTTATCTGTGTTAACATGGTCAGAGGGAGGTGATACACGCACTGTCAGATACTCACAACAGTAGCAACCCATGCTAGTAGGCCCAGAGTCACCTTTGTCACTTCCCATTTAGCCGTGTTGCATTTGCGACCGCCACTCTTCGTGCCAGTAAGGGAACCCTTTCCAAAAGTACGACTTTCACAAGCTATTGTCAACAGGGAAGTATGACGTCAGTGGTATGATAGCATAGTCGATAAGTCCCCTTACTTCAGCCAGGAGACACCAGTTTCCAAATGCCGTTGCATTCTTTGCATCCAGCTGACCCTTGGGAAACAGAATGGGGGGAAAAGGGTTGTATTTATGGTCACCTAATTTGCCAAGTAGGGCCTGGATCTCCGGGACGGATTCTCGATCATATGCAATGTCTGAAAAGTAGTCGGGAGATAGGTGAAGAATTTGAGCAATGACTCCACAAAGTTTGTGTATCTCATTTGCACGCCCATCTGTAAGAGCATCTTCAAACTATAAGTGGAAATATCAGCTTAGACTATCAGAGTAACATTCCATATCTTAGAAACACATACCTTCTTAGCAAAGTGATTCGATTGAATGAGGGCCACTGATGCAGCAAGCACGGGATGGAGAGTGCTATGGAACTCAGTGAGTAGAGTCATGTCTTGACTGGCAGCTGTTTCATAGCGGCTTCGACTAATGATCTCGACACTTGTGGATGGTGGAGGTTGTTGAAACAGCTTCAGGGAGGGCAGAAACATCTCAAACATGACGCCATATTTCTTTTCAAACACCGTAATCAACTCGTCAACCTCGGGGTTGTCAGCTTCCGAGCCCCGTTTCTGTTTGGTTGCTTGCAAGCACTTGACCTCCTCTTTGAGCGACGGGTTTTCTTCCACCAATTTTTGGACCTGCAGCTGAAGATCTTTCATTGTCTACTTCAATGTCAGCTATACACTACACACCCACTCAGTGAGAGCTTACATCGTTGGCACCAGTATTAGCGAGACTGCCCACAGAAAAATGTGAGGCTGGTCGTTGATAATCCTCATCACTTGAGTATTCATCTGGACGAGGCATACTGCAAATCTGCTACAGCGTGTGGATAAGAAGGGAGTTGGAGATGAGACGACAAGAGGACAAGGAGATGAGGGGGCGCACTTGCATTTAAGTACAAACAACAAGTGAACCTGCCGAGAACTCCATTGAATTGATGCACTGCCTGAGGCAAAGTAAACGTCAGTGCAATGTAATATCACTTGCTGTCTGGTGTCAGCGCCAGTGGTGATATCAGTAGCCGACCTATACACGTTACTTGCACGAGGCCACAGGCATAGACTAGTCAGGGTCCAAATTGTAATCCTGGATTCAGAAACATTGGATTTCAATAGCCTGACAGACATTAAACTGACTCATTACTCACCAATGCACATGCAAGTGAACAGGTGGAAGCAAGAGGGATGTGGTTCTCGCTCGTGGTAGCAGTAATTATCAGTGGAGAGTCTATGTAGGGCGTATATGAATCACGGAGTGCTTGAAGGTTTGTCAAATTAAACAGGCTTATGGCCCCCACTATCAGTACTGTTCCCGCTCAGCAGAAGATGAGTCCCTGTGATGGTGATACTAGCGCAAGGCAAAGATGCTGAGCATTTGAGGTCAACCGCCACATGTGATACCATTTCCCGAAGATGTACCAGCAACATTGACAACTGTTTTAGTGGAAGTACATGGAGTAACAGGTTAGAGTATGTTTAGGGGAGTAAAAGGTGACATACAGTAGACTTGTCTGAGATATCAAGCACTACTGGCCCGGTGGAATACCCTCCTTGCCTCAGATCTTCACCTTGGCATTGTTGATTGTGTCGGAAGACTCAACCTCAAGGGTGATCATCCGAGAATTTGCATCCGTCCACAGAGACGTAAGATGAGATGGAGGGCCAACTCCTTCTGAATGTTGTAGTCAGAAACAGTGCGGCCGCTCTCAAGCTGCTTTCCAGCGAAGACAAGACGCCATTGGTCAGGAGGGATACCCTCCTTGTCGTCTTCACATTGTTGATGGTGTCAGAGGACGCGACCTCAAGGGTGGTTGTTTTCCCAGTGAGGGTCTTAACAAAGATCTGCATACCGCCACAGAGATGGAGGACAAGGTGGAGAGTGGACTCCTTCTGGATGTTGGAATCTGAAAGAGTGTGCGCCTGTCCTCAAGCTGTTTGCCAGCGAACACGAGCACTGCTGGTCTGGGGAAATCCTGTCCAGCACGTCAGTGAACGCCGTCTTGAAATCAGAACTAACTCCACCCACCCCTCCTTGTTTTAAATCTTGGCCTTTGCATCATCAATGGTGTCAGAAGACTCCACCTCCGAGAGGGTGATTTTCTTTCCAGTGAGTGTCTTGATGGAGATCTGCACGCTATGGGATGAATTAGCTATTTATAGGTGTCACATCAACGCTAGAATGAGATGCCTACATAGTGGTTGAAGTGTAGCACTACAGACAAGACGAAGTATGTGGATTAGCAATAGTCCGAGTCATAAGCAGGATCACGCATGTGCATGCACTTACCTGATTAATGGGCCAAAGCAAACGGAGTCCATAGTTCTGGGCTCGGGATTGACGAGGGACAGTACGAGGAATGTACTTGTTCGAGAGATATGCTCAACCTATATTACCATGCTCATCTGAAACCACCTCCCAGAATTTGGCACCTGTGCATCAAAAGCAGAATCAGTACACTTGTAAGCCAAATGATGGGAGAATGTTTGAAAGGAAGGGGCGAAAGAGTCGTGTACAGACATGCAATTGGACGCAATTGGGGTGCATGAGAGCAATAAAAAGCAATGGAGACACGTACCTGAGGATGTGAGGAATACCATCTCTTCAGATCCCTTCAGCGCTGGCAGTGGGATCCACGAGTGAACCCAACAGGGGATTACCCTGTCTAACTGCTTCTTGTTGTCGTTGCCGTGCTGCAAATAACTCCTTTACACGTAGGAACATATCACTGTCAATAATATCAATAACAATATGGGTGCCAGGATAGCCTGCATCCTCCACTAGTAGGGCTCCGCGAATTATTGATTGCACAAAAACAAATTCAGACGAGGCTGCCGGTTGCTGGCAAACACGCCAACAGGTGCATCAAATGGATGAACCAACGCAATCAGATAATCCACTCCGTCGACTGTGCACTTGAAAAGCATGAGTAAACACCCAAACATGATACTTTCACGAGATCAAATCATGACGCAATCCTGCCGAGTAGCATTGTGGAAAGACGGGTTACATCGCAGGTAGTACGTGGATTGACACCAGTTGACCTTGGACTCAAAGTTAACTTTCAGAAAGTGATGTTCTGTGATCTAAAATGCTCCCATTTGAGTGTTCCAGCCCATTGAGAAATGCAGTGATAGAACAAAGACTCACAGTATCAGTAGGCATCAATTTAATTTTTTTCCCATCAGCTTGTGCAATGTCGTACGCTGAGAAAAAGGCATTGAGTTTGATATGGAAGTGTTGAAATGATGGGATATTGTTGTGTAACTCCTCGACTTTCAGCAATGTTTGTGGGCATTGAACAGCACCCAAAGTGATGTGGAACATGTTGAGGTCGTTGCTTGAATTTTCCATTGCACTGTTGTCAATATACATCTTCATTTCAGCTGCCAATTTAGAATCTAACGCATCTAAATTATTGCGCATTGAGTTTGCAACGAGGATGTGATGGTTGATGCGTAAGATCTTGAATGAAATCAATAAATAACAATGATCACGGAAATTGCGAATTTAAACTTACTTGATCAGCAACATTCTTGAAATTTGTTTCCTGTTGGTATGCTCCTCGCAAGGGGCCATGGCATTTTTCGTTTGTCTTTGTGTTGTAGTTTTGGGTTGCACCTTTTGCTATGATGTCATCAAATAAATGGGTCAGCGCATGGATCTTTGGATAGTTCCAATCCTTCGTATCATCCTGTGTGTTGTATTTCTAGATCAACATGTTATTTCTTTTGAACTATCTAATAGACAGATGAACTGGCCTTCATCAGGTCAAGAAATTCAGCTGTTGCACGCCGTCCATCTGAAATTGTTTCTTCAGTATGTACATCAAACCCAGCATACATGTCCACATCCATGTAAGCACGGATGCAACACATGAGTAGATACAGTGATTCATCAACATCACTGCAGCTGTCAAGCAAATTGTGAGCGGCAAAAATGACAAGCTATGTTCTAGATTAGATGGAAGTAGCTAAAGCATTAAATATAAAAAGTACTATACCTTCCCAATGTCCTCATGTTTTGAACCATCAGAGAATGTGGTTGACATCACATGATCAAAATGGTTCATGTTACGCCATCTGGGCAACTGCTGGAACCTACATGCAGTTGTAATGAAAGTCATTAGCTAGAAAAAGACACTTACCCTTCATCAACTGTTACACATGCTGGACGTCCCTGCACTTCTACGAGGCGCTTGAATTGGGCCCAAAGGTGATCTGCCCAATTGCCTTCGTGGTTTGCATGAAGCCGATCAAATGATAGGGCACAAAAAACATCCCCGTGATGCATAATAGAAAATGCACTCTGTTAGACATAATAAGGCCACATAAGTGCATTGGACCAAATGTTAAAAGATGAGAGGGCAACTTACATCAACGTCACGGAGACCATGTGCCTTTAAAAGTGTTTCCATCTCCTCCCGACTTTTATCCCTAGCCTCTGCTAATGTAGCCTCTGTGTGACAACACGTTCGTAATGGGTATACTTTCGTTGCGGTGAGGAGCTCGCCCTTCGGGACAAGACAGACTGGACAGGGACATTTCCCCATATAACCTCGGATTAATGCCATCACACACCTAGTAACAAACAATTATGTTAGCGGTGTGTAATATTAGCCTGAAAAATGGTCATGACAAACTGTTCCTCGTAGTCCGCCGAGAGTAGTAGAATAATTGGAAAGAAATGGCGTGCAATGTCATCAAAACATTTTACCCAACATCCATGCTCGGAATGTTTTGCTGCTGTTTCCATGAGTTTTACAAAGGATGCATGCCAAACGATATTCTTGAAGTTAACCCAGTCACGTTTCCCAGAATGCCGCTCATCCTCTTCGACCTGTAGGAATGGGTAGATTAATTATTAGTATTGATCAGACGAGCGTGAGCAACTTACAACTGGGAGCCACCCCACAATGCGCCCACCAGCAAAACTTTCACCATTCCATATTGAGGTGGGTAAGTTTGCAAGGCACGCTATTACTGGATACCCTTTCTGGCTGCCAAACGTCGACAACTTGGCCTTGTCAGCATATATAATAAATGCAAGCGGTTTCCCGCCCGCTGGGAGTTGCGACTACAACAAGGTCATTTTTGATACATCAGTATAAAATAATATGCATCAAACTACATACTTGAAAGTCCCAGAATGCATTAGCCGTCCAAGGCTCATCAACAAAACAAACAAACTTCTCCCCATTGTACTTGAACAAACATTGTGCATCAAATGTAATATGCGGTCCAATACGAGGATCCTGCAACAGATCACATGCCCAGTCCCAAATTGATTTGTGAAAGACCTCGAATTCACGATTTTCTTCCCTATATGGCACCGAGACAACGCTTCTTTGAAACTATCTATCATTCAATCCCTATTTTAAACAAAGAAAATATGGGACTCACCCGGGTGAGCTGTTCCGAAGCAGCCTCCCATGTATTATTAATGTCCTAGTTAGAAAGTGTAAATTGCTCAGATGCTGCACGGCAGACAATATGGATCAAGGTTTCCGTGAGATCTTTTGACAACGAGGCGTTCAGTGCCAATTCCGCCACCTCAAAGTCAAGGCGGGACCAAAAGGGTTTCCAAGGTTTTTGGGGTGGTGTAACGCACGACGCTGCTGCGTATCGTTGGAAGTCCATGAACTGTTCTACCTTGGGGGGATTGCCACTGCTCGGATGGTATTCGATTTTAATGTCATCAAGCTCAAGCCCGACTGTAGGAGCTTGGACACAATCTATGGGTTATGGTTATTAAATGAACGACAGCTGCATTATCAACGAAACATACCAAGTGCAACATCACTGCCACTAGCAATGTGTTCATCGGACATACCCCGATTGGAGTAATCTAGTATAAACATCTGTTAGGTCAGGTTAAGGTGGAGGCAATACTCTTTACCTTCGAACTGAGAGAGCCCATTGTGAACCTCATGGTGGACATCAGGCAAGGGGAAATCATCATGGACCACTGAGAAATATTGTCCGATTTCAATAAAATGCATCCTTCAACCATGCACGTACCTGTTGGTAGCTGGATGGAACAAAGAGCGGCTTGATCTTGCTCCCGCTGAAGGGAATTGCGCTTGCATGCCAATTGGTGCTTTGCAAATCCACAGGCCTTAAATTTGCCCCCACAAACCTCACAAACCATCGTACGAATCGGAGGCATTGTCGAATATGGCCGCTGTTGAGCAACGGTGGCGTGAACAAGAGAATATTTAAGCGTAGAAGTACAGATCTAAGGTGGGAAGGGGTTGGAGCGTTGCAATTCCAACTGAAATGAATTTCAATCCCAGCCCGCCTGTTTCCGTGTCGTTGTAATGTGCTTATCAATCCTATGCCAATGATTGGCTGTTGCAATGGCCACCACAAATTTCCGACAAAGGATGCAACAATGTGTACGCGTCTACAGAAACATGGAGTCTTTGCTCAGTACATGTTACTTGGAGACTCGCCGTGACAATGCCAACAGCAGTCTAGCCCGTAGACTCAGGGGCCAGGGCGGTCACGTCGCCATAACATGCATTGTCACAAGCGGTCAACAGTGCTGTGCATCATGGTCCCTCGTGCCATCCACAACCACCCATCCCTTTCCCTATCATCCTCATTGCTCTCATCTCGAGACGCTACCTCAAATTGCTTGTCCAACAGGTGCGAAGTTTGTCCCGTCTCTCTTTCTTCCCTTACCGTACTTATAGGCCATTTAATCACATATCATGAATCCCATGTCAGGTCTTCGGCCCATCCGTATGATCCACTCTCTCTGTCAAGATTCTAGCTGACTCACCTCACTGTCCAACCAAAGAATGTCCTATTGTTTCGCGAGGGGAACCTTTGGTGAGCTCGTTTTATGCTCCTCTTTTAAATATCTCACCTTGGTACCCAAAAGAGTGGATTTGGGCAATCCTCCACATCGTGTACAATAGCCGAATGACTGATGGCGGACTACCGGATCGCGCAAAAGCGGAAAGAATTGGAACGTCATCCCCCAGGAGATACTGGTCGGGCTAAGGCCCTCTACAATCTTGCAGATTCCCTGGATGTCAGATTCGTGGAGATGGATGATCTTGCATATTTAGAGGAGCCCATTACGCTACATCAAGCATCGTTGGACCTCTGTCCAGCAGGTCATTCCAATTGCTCGGACTCACTCCATAGTCTTGCAGTCTGCTTCAGCCGCCGGTACAACAAACAGGGTACCATAGCAGACTTGGAAAAGGCCATCACACTCAGTTGAGCTGCATTAGAGCTGCATTCCCCAGGCCACCCTTGGCGTGCCTCGACTCTCTGCAACCTTGCATACCTTCATTAGACCCTTCGAATCAT
This sequence comes from Scleroderma bovista, assembly GCA_037178675.1. Taxonomy (NCBI): domain Eukaryota; kingdom Fungi; phylum Basidiomycota; class Agaricomycetes; order Boletales; family Sclerodermataceae; genus Scleroderma; species Scleroderma bovista. Next base: position 22,995 of record JAYMGJ010000756.1, read on the forward strand.
TGCCGGTCCATTGTTTAAAGTGCCGGCCTTGAGGGAAGCGCCGCAGGCCAGTAAACGGCGCCACAGCTGCAATCCTAAAAGTAATAATTGATGAAGTGAATGGTGTGAATCACTGAATCACATACTGCCGGTCAATTTCATCAAGGATCTTCTCTGCATCTGCCTTTGTACTATGAGTTCGGATGAGGTACTTCTCAACCCATTCCACCAAGTGATCTTTGAATCCGCCCTTGATGAGTTGGTGAAGAATATCCGGTGAGAGCATTTGATGGATATCTGCACGCGGGAAGTCATTTGTAAATGGCTGTCTTCAATTAGATACCTTTTATAACAAAAAAGGAGTATGAAGTTACCACCAAATTGCCCACAATTCCATACTCGTCCCAAAGTTTGCGAAATTCGAATTCTTCGATCACTGTATCGGCATGCTCTCGGTGACGGTGGAGTGCTTCTTCGTCAAGGTTGCCCTGATGTGCAAGACATTTTGGGCACCAATTGCGCACAATGCACGAGAGGAGGACTTGCTCTTCATAGTCAGCAATATATGCTGCCAGGCTGTACATAACACGTCGGTAGTAATCATCACAACCTCTGGGACCTTCATGGCAGAATGGAGTGAAAAAAGTATGCGCGTTAGCGAGGAATGAAAAAGCTGTTGCTTGAATTTACAGAATTCTGATGAGCTTGCATGTTCTCTCGTTGCTGCGACATGTCTTGAGTAGTACAAAATGAAGCAAGCTATATTGTACTTACTTTTGGGCATTGCAAGAAATCCAATGAGAACAACAGCGTTGCGATGCCCACGACAGACGGTATTCCACACATTCCCTATGGAAAGATAGAGCGGGTAATAATCAGTTTGTCCCATTGCTACTGATACCATTGTCTTGTCACTCCCCAGGATAATAGGGACCAATGTCGCGCCGGCTGTTGTCGGATCATCTCGAATGATCCGGTCCTAAGTACTTGAAATTAGTAGAAACTTGCAGTAATAGACATGCAAATACCGCATCTTCCCAAGCCCAGTCACCGGACATGAAGTTTTGCCAGCGCCTCTCATCGTTTGCGGTGTCATATTCCCGGTAGGGTATATAATCCATTTCATTCCTGAATTGAGGACTTGCAAGGATGTTGTGAACAACTTGACGTGGGTCACGATACCATACATCGTACGTGTCGGACATCCAAGGGGCCGCATTGTTACCGTGGTCTTCACTATTGTAACGCACTGTGAAGTTCTCCCACTTCACATCGCCAACGCTTGTGCTGTCAATTATACGGTAGAGATCTGTGTGATTGGAAAACAGCAGCTCCCCACCCAGTTCCAGCATTGATGCGGCCCAAATCTTGAGTAACGCGTCAATTTTTTTGATAGGCATTTCGGCATGTGTGAAGAGAAAGTCGGCAAGTTCAAATTCCAGCCGGTTATGGTACGGAGACCAGTCATCTGGTAACTTTGGTGAACGTGGTGGTGGTGGGGCATCATCAGGTAAAAAATGACCAAGAGTGTCACATTTTTGTGCTGTAAAGGCCATTAGTAAAATATTCAAGCGATGAATCCACAACCTTGCCGTTGAGACCCGGGTGATAATTGCGGTAAAGCTTGCCGCCAGGACCAACAAATTCTGCCCTCAAAGCCTCATGTGGCCCCTCAAATGGGTCTCCTCCTTGATGGCCGCCGTATTCCCCTTGATAGCCGTCTTCCCCTTGATAGCCGTCCTCCCCTTGATAGCCGTCGGGGGCGTGTTTGCGTAGCGGAGGTGTTCAATTGTGGTGATTGAAAGTTGGATGAAGGGTGCGCCTGTGCTGAGTGAGGCCAGAGAGATTTCTGAACCAGCGATTACACCCTGGTTCTTCACAGGCGTATTGGGCAGCACAGAAAGGCCTCTGTGTGGGTCTTTGATGACAATGGTTGGCAGCTGGCAGCATCTTCAGAGTCAGCAAATGCAGTAAGGACCGCATGGTCGATAAGTGATCAGGGTGAGCGGCACTTGGAACCAAAAATCATGTTATTTGTTTGCAAACAAACTTTAGTTGCGAGTGCATAAAAACGACAAGTTCAAACTTACTGTTCATCGTCTCCATCTCCTACTAGTGCCTGCTACAACAAGTACCATGTTGACCAATAATTCCTCTGGGGGCCAACGTCCGTGACGAGAAAAAGCTAACCTACACCCAGGCCAGATAGTTCTCGACTCACAAGTTAAACAACGTACCCCAGTAGAGAAGAGAGCCGACGACTTGCGTGCACAGGAAATCAAAGATGCTCATGCAGCTGCTGTTCAGCAGGGTTGCACTCGAGTCAGCGAGATCGAGGCAGCCATGGAGGTCGAACAGGCAAGGCAAGACGCTGTCAAAGCAAAGCCAGTGAGACCAAGATTGGGGGGAAATCAAGGGAGACCCACCAAGATAGGCGCTGCTCCTCGTGCTGATAGTGAGGTTTTGTTTTATTAAATCCCCAGATAGCAGCTGATTGATGAGGCGCAGGTAATATAGAAGTGAATACTTGCTGTTACGACCATGCCCAACTCCGGGCCTTATCCGGTCACTCCGGTCACATCGTAGCTCTACAGCTCTACTCCGGTCGCTCGTCTCCTACTCCGGTCGTGCTCACGCAGATAACCTTCCGTTAAGCATGACCCTTGGTCTATGCTCCATTCACTCGTTACCACACTTCGCCGTTTACCCTGTCTTGATGTGAGTTCTCCGTGAACTCGATATATCCTATACCTTGTAGCATTTTCACCGGACCTGATTTATTTTACCCGGACCTGACTTTATTTTCATCGGACCTGACCTAGTACTTTCTCCGGTTGTCCCTTGTCTGCCTTTTAGGCTGTTTACTTGTCACCGTATATACTCGACCCTAGTTCTTACTTAGTATAAGTACTCTGTAGTTTATCCTGTACTCCTCAGTCTGAAATCAACCTTAGTCACTACTCCAGTCTCTGTCTGTCTCTGTCTCTGTCTCTGTCTCTATCACCTTGACCGGAACCTACGCAAGGGATCAACGCACGTTGTCCTTGTCGTTGAATCCAAGCGGTCACCAACTCCGGCCGGACTAATCCCTCGTCCAGCCCTCTGCCCTCCTCCTTCGTCCGCGCTCGTCCGGACTTGACCGGACCCCCTACCGGAGTAGACCCGGACTTGACAGTATTTCAGACTGACACTTGTGTGGGTTCACTATACAAACCTCGTACGCAAACTAGCTTCTATTTCTTATGACTATGACTACGCGCTCTCGTGCTCGTACCGCTGCAGCACTTGCTGAAGAAGCAGGTGCAGTAGACGACCTCCACCTCTCTGCTGCTCATCAAGCCCTGTCTAACCGCAGGCAACCTCCGGCTTCAGTTAGCCAATTCCGGAGCTTTACAGCTCGAAACCCTACAGCGCCTTTGACTCCGCGTCGAGATGCTGCGTCTCAGAGCCTTCGTGGTTCTGCAGACTTAGGTCACCACGAATCCGTTTCTGGTGATCGATTCCCTTACCGTCGCGACCCCACTCCGGAACGTCGCGAACCTGCCCGACACCAGTGGTTTGGCCCTGAGGACGGACCCGGAGGTGATCCGGACGACCCCGGAGATGGCGACAACGATGATGACGATGACGATGACTTCGTCGACGCCATGGACGAGCTAGACCCTGGTCTAGCTGTTTTCCAAAACCTAGCAGTCGCCGTCAATTGCCTCTCCCGCTCCTCCCGCCGGACCAACGACTCCTCTTCCTCCCGTGCCAAAGTCCGCGAACCGGACACCTTTGATGGTACGGATCCCAAAAAGCTCAGGACCTTCTTGGTCCAGTGTGAGCTCTGCTTCCAGGATCGCGCCAAAGTGTTCCGCCTAGATAGGGCTAAGGTAACGTTCGCCCAGTCCTATCTCAAAGGTATGACGTTGGAGTGGTTCGAACCGGACCTCCTCCACTCCGGTGATCCGGCTGACCGTCCACTCTGGATGGACAGTTGGGTTCACTTTGTTGCTGAGCTCCAGAGCACCTTTGGACCTCACGACCCCATTGCTGATGCAGAGCATCAATTAGAGCACCTCCGGATGAAGGATGCTCACCGCGTTACGCAGTACATAGTAGACTTCAACCGACTCGCCTCCCAGGTCCAGGACTACAGAGATGGCGCGCTCCGCCGCCTATTCTACTCCGGTCTCCCGGATCGCCTCAAGGACGAGATAGCTCGAGTTGGGAAGCCCCTAACTCTACATGGGCTTAGGGCCCTTTGTCAAGAGATCGACGCACGCTATTGGGAGCGCAAAGACGAGATCTCTCATACAACAAAGACCCAGTCCACCTCATCCCCAACCAAGCCCTCCAACTCCGGAGGCAACTCATCTAACTCCGGTCAGGAGAAATCCAAGACCGGAAACTCCCCCAGCCCCGCCAACTCTGGCTCGTCCAAGATGACCAGCAACCAGTCCTCCTCCGGTTCCAGACCGGACCTAACCAACAAGCTTGGTAAGGATGGGAAGCTAACCGCAGACGAGCGCAAAAGGTGTCTGGACAACAACCTCTGCATGTTCTGCGGAGGTACCGGTCATTTTGCGGACAACTGTCCAAAAAAGACCAAAAAGGCCAAGGCTCGCGCTGCGGCCATCGCTGCAGAGTCCGGTAAGACGGACTCTACTAACTCGGGTGCCAACTCCGAGTCAAAAAAAGAGTAAGCAGCTCCCGGACCTCCGCACAACCGGCGAGCTGCGTTGACTCCGGAAGTGCACCCAAGGAGGCTCGCCTCAACGCGTCCGCTCTTTACGATCCTAATTCCCTTATGCCACATGTTATCCTCTTACCATTTGACTTACCTAAAACCCGCGCTCTTGTGGACTCCGGGTCCACGCATTGCTTTGTAGATATACAATTCGCGCACAAAAACAATATTACCACCTACTCCGTTCCTCCGATTACACTCCGGCTCTTTGACGGTACATCAAACTTTGTAATCACTCAAGCTGTCGATTTATCAGTGAAATTCCCCGCATCCGGTGATGTCACCCCTATGACTTTTTACCTCGCTCCGTTAGATTCTGAATGCTCGATTGTCCTTGGACATAACTGGCTCACCCGCTACAATCCGTTGATTGACTGGGTACTGAGCAGTTTAACTTTCCGGACCCTTGCACCAAGTTTGCTAGCGCCCCCGTCGACTCCCTCTCCGGTTCAGTCCGGTAACCCTGTCTCCGGCCTCTCCGGCCAATCTGACCCCGGCCTCGCGCCATCTGTCGACACTCCGGTTTGCACCCCTCCCCACATCTCTCTGATTAACGCAGCCGCATTCGTGCGTGCGTGCAAATTAGAAGGATCCACCAAATACCAACTTCAGCTGCGTCCTTCTGACACAGCAAAGGCTCGTTCTTCCTCCGCCTCTACTCCGCCGGACTTGGACATCGTCCCTCCGGAGTATCGCGATTATGCGGATGTGTTCAGTAAGGCGAAGGCCTCTGAACTTCCCCCGCATCGCGACTACGACTTGAAGATCGACCTTGAAGAAGGTACCTCCCCTCCTCTGGGAACTCTCTACTCACTGTCTCCGGTTGAGCTCTCCGCTCTCCGGACCTTCATCGACGAGAATCTTAATACAGGTTTCATCCGTCCTACCGCTTCCTCCCACGCTGCTCCGGTCCTCTTTGTAAAGAAGAAGGACGGCTCACTCCGCCCCTGCGTTGATTTCCAAGGTCTAAACAAAATCACCAAAAAGGATCGCTATCCACTCCCCCTAATCTCTGATCTTTTGGACTCACCCAGCCGTGCTAAAATCTATTCAAAGATCGATCTCCAGCACGCGTACCATCTAGTCTGGATTTCTCCGGGCGACGAGTGGAAGACCGCCTTCCGTACGCGCTATGGGTCTTACGAGTGGTTGGTAATGCCCTTTGGCCTCACTAACGCCCCTGCAGCCTTCCAGCGCTTTGTCAACACCATCTTCGCTGACATGCTGGACGTCTGCGTCGTCGTGTACCTCGACGACATCCTCATCTACTCCGAGGATATGGAGTCCCACCAGCAGCACGTCCGGGAAGTGCTCCGCCGTCTCCGGTTGCATGGCCTCTTCGCCAAACCGGAGAAATGCGAGTTCCACTCGGACTCGGTAGAGTATCTTGGCTACCGCCTATCTCCTGACGGTCTAACTATGTCTCCGGACAAAATCCAGACCATCTCCGACTGGCCTGAACCTCGAAAGGTAAAGGACATCCAGTCCTTCCTAGGCTTCGCCAATTTCTACCGCCGGTTTATATTCAACTACTCGGACATCGTGGTCCCTCTCACCCGGCTCACCCGGAAGGATGCTCCTTGGAACTTCTCTGAGGAATGTCGACGCTCTTTCAATGCTCTCAAGCACGCCTTCACTACCGCGCCCATCCTTACCCACTTCATTCCGGACACCCCTATTATTGTGGAAACTGATGCCTCTGACTATGCTGTCGCTGGCATCTTGTCTATCACTTGCGCTGACGGAGAGATTCGTCCGGTCGCATACTACTCCCGGACTTTAACTGCTCCGGAGTTAAACTACGACACCCACGATAAGGAACTACTTGCTATTTTCGAAGCTTTCCGGAACTGGCGCCATTACCTCGAAGGCTCCGCCTCCCCTATAGACGTCGTCACGGACCACAAGAACCTCGAGTATTTCTCCACCTCAAAGGTACTTTCCCGCCGGCAAGCCCGGTGGTCCAAGTTTTTATCACAATTTAATCTTGTCATTCGCTTCCGCCCTGGTAAGCTCGGTGCCAAGCCCGACGCTCTCACTAGACGATGGGACGTCTACCCCAAAGAGGGGGATAGTGGCTACGCCCGGGTCAACCCCCAAAACCTTAGGCCGGTGTTCACTCAAGAACAACTCTCTAATTCTCTTCGCGCTACTTATCTAGAGTTTCCGGTCCTCCGTGCAGTCGCAATCATGGACGTGGAAACACTCCACAGCGACATCCTCTCTGCACTACCCTCTGATCCCATTGCCCAGGTCCACCTCGCAGATCCACTGGACTCTTGCTGGTCCACCGACGAGGCTGGTTTCCTTCGACTAGACAGTCGTATATACGTACTGGACTTGGATGACCTCCATCTCCGGGTACTCCGGTATCGACACGATCACCCACTCGCTGGTCACTTTGGGCAAAACCGGACTCTAGAACTAATCTGGCGTGAGTACACTTGGCCTGGTCTCAGGACCTTCGTCAAAGACTACGTCCGGTCCTGTACTTCTTGCGCAAGAGCTAAGACACCGCGCCATAGACCCTACGGGCTGCTGAAACAGCTTCCCGTACCAGAGAAGCCCTGGAATTCCATCTCGATGGACTTCATAGAGCAACTCCCTTCATCCACCGGCTTTACAGCCATCCTGGTCGTAGTAGACAGGCTTTCTAAACAAGCCATTTTCATTCCTACTCACGACACCATCACTAGCCTGGAGCTCGCAAAACTCTTCTTGCTCCACGTATTCTCCAAGCACGGTGTTCCCGCCCACATCACCTCAGATCGAGGAACTGAATTTGTCTCACACTTCTTCTGGTCACTTGGGAAGGCTCTCGACATGCGCCTCCATTTCACCTCCGGTTACCACCCGGAGGGCGATGGCCAGACAGAGCGGTCTAACCAGACCCTTGAACAGTACCTCCGGATCTACTGCAACTACCAGCAGGACAACTGGGCGGACCTACTCCCACTGGCGGAGTTCGCTTACAACAACGCACCTAGTGCTACCACCGGAGTCTCACCATTCTTCGCCAACAAAGGTTATCATCCCAACATCTCCGTCTACCCAGAACGCGATATGACCTCTGCACGGGCTCATGATTACGCAGTCGACCTTGAGTCGCTGCATCAATACCTTCGAGAAGAAATGGCCAACGCGCAACTTCGCTACCAAGGTCCGGCTGATGCCAAACGTACTCCGGCACCGGACTTCAAGGTTGGCGACCAAGTATACGTTAAAGCCAAATACTTCTGGTCGACTCGACCATCCAAAAAGCTATCAGAAAAGAATCTGGGGCCCTACACTCTCATAGCACAAGTAGGCTCTCTCTCTTTTACGCTACGCCTTCCAGATTCCATGCGCGCGGTTCATCCTGTCTTCCATGTCTCCCAACTTGAACCGGCCATACCCAACACCATACCGGACCGAATACAACCTCCTCCGCCACCGGTCGAAGTAGATGGTGAACCAGAGTTCGAGATCTCTGAGATCCTCGACTCCAAGGTTGACCGTCGACGCAGATCATGCAAGCTACTTTACTTGGTACGATGGTCCGGTTACGAAGGAACTGACGAAGAAACGTCATGGCTTCTCGCCACTGAACTTGGCAACGCTACGGAACTCTTAGAAGATTACCATGTCCGGTATCCGGACAAACCCGGACCACTTGCGTCCATGTAGTATTACTCTCGCCTCCGTTCTCTTATCTGTTTCTCTTGTCTGTTTCCCCTGTCTGTTTCACTCTGTCTCATGTAATATCACTCACTAAAACTCAAGGCACTTTTCTTTATAAACAAAAGTAAAACTTATTTACATTCTATTTACAAAATCCAGACCGGACCAACTACTCCAGCGCACCGCTGCCAGGATCCTCCTGCTCCTCTTGGAGCCCCTGGACCTCCTTTTCGACCTCCTCCGGGTCGACCTCTGCCTCGCTGTCCTCCGACTCCTCGTCTTCGTCCCAGGGTGCCGTAAAAAATCAGCACTCCTCGAGGAAGGTCTCGAGGCCGGCCGTCAGCCGCTCGTTACCTCTGGCCACCGAGCGGGTGGCATCCGCGACCTGGTGCATCTGACCAGTCATCTCCTCCACCGCTCCGGTCAACCGGTCCAGTCATTCCAGGAACGGCCCAGGGTCAAACCCAGACTGTTTCCCAGATGGCCCCGATACTTCGACGATGTCGTCGTCGTCGGCAACCTTCGCCACCATCTTCTTCTTCTTGCGCTTCTCGCCTCCTCGCGGTGACGTCGCCACCTCCTTCTCCTTCGCTTTGCCCTTCCCCTTATCCCCTACCGGA